>JARYGA010046147.1:0-25863 GCA_030545235.1 Helianthus tuberosus
TCGTAATTCAAAAACAACCAAAAGAAAGTGAATCTGAGGAGAAGATTGTTGGGAATAAAAATGGGTCTGGATATCATCAAGTTCCACCTCCCATAATGGAAAGTTATTGTCGAAAAAATTTGAGGGGGTGGAAAAGACAATGAATTTAAAGCTAAAGACTGTTCAAAATCAAATCGATCAATTGCCAGATGATATTGATGTGACATACACCAAATCTGATGATGTTTGTGAATCAGAATTGGTGAATGATGTGATAGAAAAAGTTTTTGATGATGAAAAACAGAATGACTCCACCAAAAATGAGACTTATAAATCACAATTTGAAGATGAGGAAAGTTTTCACAAGAATTATCTTCAGAATTCAAAATCTGATTCTAAAATGAATAATGATCCAATAATGATGATGTAAAAAATGGTTGGATCTGACAAATTGTTTTCAGATGATGAATTTCCAATTCAAAACGTGAATTTGGAAAAGCTCAAGAAAGTGTTTAAGCTGGCGGAAATCGAGTTATCAGAAATTGAGAATCTTGCAACAAATACAAGAAATTTGAAATTCAAGAAAGGTAAATCTTTTTATACCAAACCAAGAAACTCGAACTATCAAAAGAAAAATTTTTAAAATGAACAAGGGGTTTAGGGTATAAAAAGAAGAAAAATAAAAAATAGAGGTTTCAAAAGTCAAACTTTGAGAAGAAAATGAACTTTGTTCGCGAAACAAGTTCAGAGAAAAACAACGAATCTCAATTTAGTCGACAGTCTAATGAGGAATTCTTTACACTAAAGAAACAACATCAACAGGTTAAAGATTCTTTGAATAAAACGTGTTTTAAATGCAATCAAGTTGGACATATTGCTCGCAAATGTTCACAAAATTCTAAGCCTGTTCATGAAGATAAGAAAGTAAAATGTCCATGTTTATACCAAAACAAGTTTCAAAAGAAAATGTTCAAAATGTTTCAATTTTTTATGTTAAAAACATTGTTTTAAAGGTCAAACTTGGTTGGTTAAAAAGAAACAAACTTCTGAGGTTGAGCAGAAACTTGACTCAACTAAGAAATTAAGTCAAGAAACAAGATGGTGTTTTTGAAAAGATTGAAAAAGATTTTCGAAGTTTGAATGAAACAATTCATGTTAGGTTACCCAAGATCAAACAAGCTTGGGTTGCATTGTTCAAATGATTGATTTGTTGTATGTGCAGGGGTTTCAGAGGCCAATCAAAGTATATCATGGACAACAGAACAGCCTGACACATGAAGAGGAGATAGCCTAAACTTTCAGAAAAGGCTAAGAGTGGTTTAATTAAACAATTTATCATATTTTTGAAAATATTTTGAAAAATTAAAAAAAGATTCGCAGAACCCTCACTGCTGAACAAACAAAACATGATAACACAAGATTTGAAAAGGTTTTTCAAAGTTCAAGAGTATCGATGTTTTGTTATCATGAGGGGTGAAAGTTTAAATAATCTACTAAATGTGCTAAACAAGGATTAAGAAGCAGAAATGGATGGCGAAATTAAGCTATCTATATCAGTTTGTCAAATTTTCTTTAAAAAATGTTTTGAATTTTAGTGGGAGTAAGAGATATATTAAAAAATTCAAAAACATTTGAAAATTTTGAAAAAGTTCAAAAACATGAAAAAATTAAAAGAGTTTTAGTGTAAAAAGAGGAAATGATAGTACATCAGTAGACAGTCACGGCATGCTAGAGAAATGAATAGCTAAAAAGTGATCAACAGTCTCACTAATATGCCAGTAGGTTTTTACACATCTAGTAAATTGTTTTCGAGATATAAACTTAAATAAAAAACTTTCTTAATATGTTGGTACCATCTCTCGGAAATATGGACTTAGTACTCCGAAATTTCGTTCAAGAGATTGCCTGATTATGAGATGTTAGGTCTTTATACATAATTGATATCTAGGGTATTATATAAGATCTTCTGATTTTGCGTCAGCAATGGCCTAGATCTTGTAGAATACATCATGCATTAAAGGAATTTTAAGGGAGTGACAAATTACCTTAAGTAATCCCTTCGATATGCTTTATAATATAGTATATATATATATATACTAGATTAGTAACCCGTGTATTACACGGGTTGAACAATAAAGGAATTTTATGAAATTAGATACAACTCAAAATTGGCATAAATAAAAACTTTATTGATGAACTAATAAGATTGAAAAGTAAAAGTATATACACATGACTCACAAATCTCGAAAGACTTCGTCTTTGTATACAACATTTGTTGTTCTGTTGGTAAATTTACCATTCTTATATAAAATTATTAACCTTAAACCTTGAGTGTGTAGCTTCCAAGTAACGTTATTTAAAGCCATTGAACCATGGATCAGAAAAAAAAATTAGTTCACATATTTAATTAGATTATATAAGGATCTTAGTTAAACAATATACAAACTGATCGTTCTTATTTAAACAACCATGGTAGCAAGAAGACTGGGTTCTTAGTTCATGAATTAAACAAATGTGAAAACTTATGATATATTAATGCAAAATTGGAAAGAATACATAAGCCTAAGAAGGATACATAAGAACTCGTAAATTCAATAACGGGACACCCTTGGGCGTTCAAGATAGATATCACCTTTAACAACTTCCTCTTGCTAATTTATTACATTTTGGTTCACAAAACACAGCTTCTCTTGCTAATTTATGATCTCGTTTCTAACACGTGAAGACGGTTAAAGAACTATAGATAACTTGGAAGTGTATTTGAAATTTGAAGGTTGCAAGTGGTTAAGTCAAGTGTTGGTGGAATGGTTGCTTAAATAAAAAATGACATGATATTGGAATAAGTTCAATGGGAACAACAGAAGCATCATTTTCCATCTGTGATCGCATCCTGGTCCTTTTGGACATCACTTTTGGTTTTCAAATGGTTAGTTGTATCATTGAACAAACATCACTCCACATACTATTTCCACCTTAGAAAAGTAATATACAACACTTGGGAAACAATCTACCAAACAATTTATATTTGATTTCGAATTTGATCTTGAAGGTTGGTTTCTCAATGAAGAAAGCATGTTTGTCGCTTTTTATTTTGGAAGATGTTTTCTCGTTTCGTTCAAGGTGTTTTCAATAAATAAGGAACTTGGGTTATTTTAGCAAATGCTACTATGTCACAAAATTGTCACAATCGCAACCTAAAATCACACATAAAAAAATAATAATAATAAAGGAACTGAAAGCTGGATGATACAATAAAATTAAAAAAAAACACTAACATGAAATTTATCATATAACCAAAACCATGAAAAATTCCCACATGTGAATCGGATGATTGTTTATCCAAAGTCCCTAACTCTCCGATTAAAAAGCCTATAAAAGGGCAAGTGAAAAAAAGGGAGTTGTGAGAATAAGAAAAGTCAAAAACAGAATCTTGTTTACGAAGTGTATTTCTAGTTTACATAATTAAATAATTTTATTATTAGATTATTAAACAAAAAAAGTGAAAATTCTATAACATTTCCCTCCAAATTTCTGGATTGTTAAGGGTGCCATGTGGTAACTCAAATTCTTTATTTATTAGATAGGATAGATATATAATATTAGGCTAAAACAGGTATTTAACTGACTACCGGTTATTTTATCTCGCGTTTTAAGGCGTTTAAAATTATTTTTACTGTTCTATAAAAATTAACTCGCCATAATATTGCAGAATAATATTTTGTTTACCTTGACTGGCTGCGTATTCTGTATTTTGAAATATAAACGTGGTATTGCGAAGTATGCGCTTAATTTCGCAAAATAGTGATTTTAAGCGTTTTAATTAATTTTTTCCTCACGAATATGATTAAAAATAGAATTTTAATCATAACGTAATATTTTTAGGATTTTAAGATTAACCGGCGGTCAGCGACGTTCGTTTCGCATTTTATTCGTTACGCGATAAGCGTTTATCTTATTATTGGCAACATAATTTTTAACAAAGTTTGGATTTACCAACACATCAAATACTACATATTAGCACCAAATTTAATAAAGTATTGTCTTTACTTATTTAGAACATGTGTCACACTAGTACGATATAGGCTCAAAATAGTTGGGTGTCACATTTAGTACCTAGCTCATCCCTAATCTATAAATTATAAAAATTTCAGTTTGTTAGTGACATTGTCCCTTTTTAATGTTATTTTTAATAATTTTGAGTCATCTTCCAAATTTAGGCCTTTCGTTAAAGTCCACTTGAATTGAATGCAAGTCTGTTTTTGATGTTTGGATCCATCTAACATATTAGTCATAGAGATAATTTGAACTTCAATAAGACAGTACTACCATCAAAACACACTTTATTTATAAAAATTGACACATATGAGGGTTATTTATAGCTTCACAGTTAGGTGGAGATTCAACTAGAACTAGTAATCAATGAAAACATTTGAGTTTGCAAAAATACCATGCGCATTTCACTTCAACAATTAGTAAAAACCGTGCATTCAACGAGTACCAGTGCGACAACACGCAATTCACCAAGCATTTACCGTGTCTGTATTTTTCCGTGTTTGCGAGTGCCTATACCACCACGAAGCGCAAGGTTTCCACTTACCATTATGAAATGAATCGATACCAATCGCCCTAGGCGCAACGCGCCAATTTGATAACACTAGTTAATAATAAGGTAAGAGTGTAAAACATAAATTCACATCATAGAGGTCACAATTCTGTAACAACCACAATTTCATTTTTTTAAACTCTTTCATGATTTTAAAAGGGGAATTCTATTCCCACACCTCATTATCTATTTGCACACCCTGGATTTTCAATACGCATCGTATAGAGCTATACGATGCGTATTGAAAAAGTTAAAAAACATTGCAGACTGACATGTACAGGTGTTGTCTGGCGGCTAGCATCATACGCATCGTATAGGCCTATACGATGCGTATTGACACCCTGAATTTTTGAAGTTTATTTTTTGTGTGTTGTGTTGGGATTTTGGTGTTTTGGGTTTGTTATTGGTGTTTATTATTAGTTATTTTTATTTTAATAAGTTTTAAAATCTTTATTATTTTTATATCGTTAAGTATCGTATTATTTTTATATCGTACCGTATCACATTTTTAACTTAATATCGTATTATCGATTGTACGTAACCAAGCATATCAATCTAAACAGTTAAAATAAACAATCACAAATACAAATAAACTGAAACTGCAAATTTAATTACATAATAAGTTTGTACATACACAGGCAATTGTTCAAAATACATAAACCGTCAAAATACAACAAAAGTACAACGATCCTAAAGCGGTGGATCCTGAGTGGTGCCTGAGGGCCCCGCCCCCGCAGTGCCTAAGGTCCCCGCCCCCTGATCCGAACCGGACTGCTCACCACGCCGGAATGTCTGGATCGCCTCCATGAGAAGACGCTCCATACGACCGTGAGCGGCCTCCATCCGCGCCTGCATCCACTCCTCCAACTCAGCCAACGCACGTGCCACAGTGGATCGAGCTCGTCGTTGAATACGTGCTGGGGGTACTGAGGCACCCCATGTGGCTGCACCTGCTGTGCCGGAGCACCTAACGGAAATGGAGCCGGTGGGGGAGATGGTGGTGGCTCAACGTGGTCACTATCGTCGTCATCGTCGTCATCGCCGTCGTCGCCCTCTACGGCATCACCATCTGCCGGCTGACCCTCACCCTGTGCCGGCTCCGGAAGCAACTCCGGTAGCATGTCTGGGAGAGCGACGGGGTCGAAGACCTGCCTGTTCCCTCCTATAAGTCGCAGACCGAGCCCCGGGAAGTCACACGTCATGTGCATGCTGATCAGGGTAGCACGGGTCAACAAGCTCGGCTCCACCACGCCCCCATCCGAGAATAGCTGGTCCTGCTGGGGAACAAGGCCCAAGGAGACGGCGATACGTGTGATGTACTCGCCCCCCCCCCCCCCCCCGTACAGTACAGACCTGTCCTGCCTGTGGAACGCCGTCGCAAACCACTGGGCTTGGCAGCGATGGAGGGCGCACCTCTCCCCCCATATAAGGCAGTACAGGTAAAAGAGATCCCCCTGAGTGCACCACTCGCGACTCTGCTCGCGTGGTGCTATAGATGTGGCAATAAGCTTGTGCAGGTAGCGGTAGAAGGGATCGGTGATATAGGAAGCCCTCTGCTTCGACGACGTGCCGAAGCGATGCGTGCTGATCACCTGCCAGAACCGCATCAGAGTCGTACGGGGGGCCATCCATATGCCGTCGGTGTAGATGGGGGTGTCTAACTCCTCCACCCTGTAAAGGCCGGAGTGCTCGGCAAACCGTCTGAGTGACATCAAATGCCACTGCCCCGCTAGACGAAAGCTAACCTCTATCCACGGGTCGTCCTCGTCGTCATCCTCCTCCGGACGGTTTGCAGGCCTGGGAGTGAAGTCGAAACTCGACAAAAACTTGCACGCCATGACCCTGTAAGACAGCGTGCATGCCATATCGAACAACCTGTCACACGGTGTGGTTAGTATGCATGTCGTATACAAAATAAAGAAAAAACAGTAACAAATAGTATACCTCGACCATGGAGTATCGTCTCCGATGAACTCTCGGGCTCTCGCCACCTCCGCGACCTCTTCTAGAGCATCCCAATCGAGGGCACAGTGGCCGCCGATCTGCATACGACGAAACTTTTCACATCTGTGATAAGCCTCGCTCCCCTCCTCGAACCTCAGATAATCATTCTCCAACAGGGGATCCTCTCCAGGGTCAGCGCCACGCCCCCGCCCACGTCCAGCGCCACGGCCGCGTCCACGGCCACGCCTACCAGCCACCGCCACCGCAATCAACGCCCCCGCCGCTCCATGTGCGCGGCCACGTCCACCTCGACCGCCACCGCCACCTCGACCGCCACCGCCTCCTCGACCGCCACCGCCTCCTCGACCGCCACCTCGACCGTCACCTCCACCGCCACCTCCCCAGCCTCTCCCTCTACCCATAGCGACTTCCATATCTGCATGATTAAACAATTTTAATCAATTTTTTTACAAAATATAACAATTTTTATTTAATTTAAAAAAAAATATAACACCGCCACCTCCCCGGACGACCCCGACTATATATTATAACTATTATCTATCTACGACATATTAGGTTTCGAGCCTCGTTACGGACCTACGCGCGATACGGACGTTTCGACTAAAAAATAAATAAAAAACTATATATTTACGATGTCTTAGGTTTCAACGCTCGAAATGGACCTAATCGCGTTACGGATGACCCGAACGGTATATTATAATTATTATCTATCTACGACGTATTAGGTTTCGGCGCTCGTTACGGACCTACGCGCGATACGGACGTTTCGACTAAAAAAAAAAAAAAACTATATATTTACGACGTCTTAGGTTTCGACGCTCGAAATGGACCTAATCGCGTTACGGACGACCCGAACGGTATATTATAATTATTATCTATCTACGACGTATTAGGTTTCGACACTCGTTACGGACCTACGCGCGATACGGACGTTTCGACTAAAAAATAAAAAAACCTATATATATACGACATCTTAGGTTTCGACGCTCGAAATGGACCTAATCGCGTTACGGACGACCCAAACGGTATATTATAATTATTATCTATCTACGACGTATTAGGTTTCGACGCTAGTTACGGACCTACGCGCGATACGGATGTTTCGACTAAAAAATAAAAAAAAACTATATATATACGACATCTTAGGTTTCGACGCTCGAAATGGACCTAATTGCGTTACGAACGACCCGAACGGTATATTATAATTTTTATCTATCTACGACGTCTTAGGTTTCGACGCTCGTTACCGACCTACGCGCGATACGGACAGTTCAAATGTTCTTGAAAAAACACTGAATTTATGAACCTATACGATGCGTATAGGCTGATACGTATCGTATCAGTTCAAGCGTTCTTGAACAAACAATGAAATTATGAACCGATACGAATCGTATAGGTCGATACGCATCGTATCGCCCCATCTGTTCTTGACAAAAATTTGAAATTTTGAAACGATACGATGCGTATAGGCCAATACGCATCGTATCGATTCAAAAGTTCTTCAAAAAACCCCAAAAAACCCCAGTTTTCAACCCAAAAATCACACTAAACCTACGGCTAAAATGCAAAATTTAAAACGTTAAAAATGATGAGGGTGTGGAGATGAATACCGTACTACCCTTCGATCTTGAAATCTCGAGCGTATATCGACCGTATGTATACCACCGTATGTGTGTGTATTTGGGTGTATTTTGAGTTTTGTTTGTTTTTGGATTGTATAAATCCCCTGTGTTTTAAGGGGTTATATCGTTTTCTCATCCTATACGAATCGTATAGATCTATACGATGGTTAGTAAATTACCAATATACCCCTGTTTTTTAAATAAATCCAGTGGATAATACGCATCGTATAGATCTATACGATTCGTTTTTAGGGGCAATACGATACAACTTTGGCCTATACGATCGTATATGCCATAGTTTGAAAATTTGGTTTTTCGTGTTTTCCTCGGTTCGATGGGTATACGAGTCGTTTTTTGACTAAATTTCGCATATTTTGTCATTTTATGACGTATGACTTCAACATACGTCGTTTCGGTGACGTTCGGTTGTGTGCGAATATCGTATTTTACGATTACGTACAGTTTTGTTTGAAGTCCACTTGTACTCCATAGTGTCGTGTTATATGTATACGCTCGTGGAAAATATCATTAGTCGCGTATTTTTTTGCGTATTTTAGACATTATAACATATTTTAAGGTATTTTAACATATTTACATGTATCTTAGGGTATTTTAAGGTATTTTAGCGCATTTTAGCGTATTTTAGCATATTTTAGCGTATTTAATTGTATTTTGACGTATTCTACTGTATTTTCGAACATTTTAGCGTACTTTAGAGCATTATATCGTATTTTAGGAATTTTAACATATTTTCATGCATCTTATGGTATTTTAAGGTATTTTAGCACATTTTAGCGTATTTCGGCGTATTTTAGCGTATTTAATTGTATTTTGACGTATTTTACCGTATTTTCGAACATTTTAGCATACTTTAGAGCATTATATCGTATTTTAAGGTATTTTAACATATTTTCATGTATCTTATGGTATTTTAAGGTATTTTAGCGCATTTTAGCGTATTTCGGTGTATTTTAGCGTATTTAATTGTATTTTGACGTATTTTACCGTATTTTCGAACATTTTAGCGCACTTTAGAGCATTATATCGTATTTTAAGGTATTTTAACATATTTTCATGTATCTTATGGTATTTTAAGGTATTTTAGCGCATTTTAGCGTATTTCGGCGTATTTTAGCGTATTTAATTGTATCTTGACGTATTTTACCGTATTTTCAAACATTTTAGCGTACTTTAGAGCATTATATCGTATTTTAAGGTATTTTAACATATTTTCATGTATCTTATGGTATTTTAAGGTATTTTAGCGCATTTTAGCGTATTTCGACGTAGTTTAGCGTATTTAATTGTATTTTGACGTATTTTACTGTATTTTCGAACATTTTAGCGTATTTTAGCGCATGTTAGCGTATTTTAGCGTATTTTAGCATATTTTAGCGTATTTAATTGTACTGTAACGTATTTTGACATTTTTAGCGCATTTTCGAATATTTTACCGTATTTTCGTATTACAAATTAATCAATATAATGCATTGATTTGGCAATAAACAAATGGAATACATTATAGAAATTAATTATTCTTTAAAATTACAAATCAATCAATAACAAGCAATGTAGGGTCAATGTTAGGCTTCATTAGCATATCATACCACGCTATCCGTTTCGTGTAGTTTTCCGTCCAACGTAAAGCTTCTTGGCGCGCGCGTCTACTCCATGTAAGGTTCGGTGGCGGCATTGGATAGTCCCCTTCAAGTCTGACGTGGATGAAATGACCACGATTAACAAATAACAGTGAAACGAACTGATGGGGGTCACGTGCGTACTCTGGATCATATAAGGGAAATACAGTAGAACAACCTTGGATGTCTAATATGTGAACAATCACACCAAACCTATTGGCAAGAAGGAGTGCTGCTTGAGGCATCTCCATCCAATGTTCCCTGGGTGCCATTCCAACCCCGGTAAAATCTATTCTCTGTACTTGTTGGTCGTAGTCCCCTGGTACTTCACTATCGAAGATGTACTTCCACATTTCTTTGTTCGGACCCGTCAGCTCTTCAAGTAGTTGGTTTCGAATATGCCCAAAGTAATCTTGTTCAAAGCCTAAACCCACAGCCGCCGCCCGAATCCCCCAACGTCCATTCGGCCTGACATCTTTTATTCTTGAAATGTAGGGGTGGAACACTTTTGGAATTTGTTTTTTGTATCTGTGCGCATATTCAAGCATTCCCTCATCAGTGATTAACGGAAAGGCATTGCCCTTGCCAGGCTCTTCTTCACGTGAAGATGTTGAACGACCGCGTCGATTTAACGACCTTTGAGACTTTAGAGACATTGCAGACGTAGACGGTATTAGGGAATCTTGCGATGGTACATAAGAGCTATGTCGAGGAGGGTCACACCTACTTTGTTGTCTGGGAGGCCCAACTGAGCTATCTCTAGCAGCTTGCTCTTTTCTTTGTTGTTGGACCTTGGAAGTTGGCCGCCCGTGAATGTTTTCTTGTACGACAGGTGGTTTTTTGTCGCTCATATATGGGTTTACCACCGCCATGATCTTTGATAAGACGCTTTTCCTCACTTGCGGGGGTTCGGTAGACAATTTTTGTTTCACATATTCTAATTGTTTGTCTACATCAACATCTTCCTCATCAAAATTTGATGGGTTCAGGTCAAGTTTTCTCCAGAAAATGTCTATATCTTCGAGCTGAATGACGTAGTCTGTAAAACAAAAAAAAAGAGCATTAGAAAATCATATTAAATTAAGACAACAAAACATTTTTTATAAGTCTATAAGTACCAGTATTCTGCAATCTCTCCAGGCGACATGCACATAACAACCCGGCACCCGAGTACAGCTGGCAGCCACATGTTGATCCGAATGACCGCAACGTGTCTATTCTCCGTGTTAGCTCATTTTCCAATAGGTTAAGAGCATGGATGGAAATTTTAAGAAGTAGGTTGGAAAACATAGGAATCTGAAGGTGGCTGTTCATTCGCTTGGTGCGGCTTTCTTCCAAGGATTTCTTTATTTGCGCATATTGCTTTTTTTTTTGGGTAAAGCGTTACCCCGGTGATTCTATATATTCACAACCAAACACAACAAGTAGTGTGGAGAACCCACACTAGTTCAGACATGAGACAGGTCCCATGACTGTGAAACCAATAGAAAAACAAACAACCAAAGCAAATAAAAAACGACTAGACTAACATCTAGACAAAGCAAACATAACTAAGACTCAGTCAGCCATCCCCATTGATAGGCGTATCACCACGGATATCCCAATCATCTAACAGCCTTCTCACATTAGCAGTGTTCTTAAAAGTAGCTCCCATTAGCTTATATCTAACCATGTTTAAAATTGAAGCACTAATTGTGTCTGGTGGTCTTGAGTGGTTCTTGAAAAGACACTTGTTCCTCTCTTGCCAAATGACATAAGCTGTTGCCGCTACTACCAATCTGCTGACATAATTGGCAGCGGTTTTAGACCGAGCACGAGCACCTAACCAGCCAACAATGGTACTCCAGCTTGAATTAACATTCGCCATACCTGCTTTGACTCGCATCATCTGCCAAAGTTGAGAAGAGAATTTGCATTCAAAGAAAAGATGGTTATGGGAATCAAACTTCGAATAACAAAGCAAGCAACACATCATATTCATATTTCCCCTCCTCTTAGCTTCCCATCGCAAAATCCTATCTTGAGCCAAGAGTTTACGACGTATAATAAGCCACATGAGGAAAGCATGTTTAGGGATACATTGTGAAAACCAAACAATATTAACCCATGAAACCTCTGGCTCCCTCATCCGAATAGAATGCCAAACCAAGAGGAAGAATGTTCCTTCAGATTATCACCATCTCTCCAAAGAAGCCGATCATTTATTACGGGATTTATTTGCACGTTGATTTGGAATAAGACCGGATACAGATCACCCCACGCATCTGGCCACAACCAAGAACCATTAGCTGAAACATCCCGAACTGACGATTAAAGCGAGAAGCCCGCATTAGTAATTGTTCTCGGAGTAAGAAGATTGCACAATGGCCCAATATCACACCATCGATCATACCACGCTGAAGTACCTTTGTTGTCCCCAACTTTGGACCAAATAAAGTTCCTAAGCAGAGGACGAAGTTGAAGAATTTTCCTCCAGCTCCAACATACATTCGACAGAATCTTGCAAGCCCAGAAATTGTTGTTTCTTATGCGATACGAATAAATCCACTCAACCCATAAAGAAATCCGTTTGGATAAAATACTCCAAGCATGAGACGCAATGAGAGCTCTATTGACATCACTAATGCGACGAATACCCAGCCCCCCTTCATATTTCGGGACACAAATAGAATTCCATGAGGCCTTAGCCTTATGACCATGACCCCACAAAAAATTACGCATCTTAACTTCCAAATCAGAAATCACCCGAGCCGGTAACATAAACACCGAAGACCAATAGACGTGCATAGAAGATAAAACTGAGATGATTAATTGGAGTCTCCCGGCAAACGAAAGAAGCTTATTCGTCCAGTTTGCGATACGCACATCAAGCCTTTCCACAAGAATGCTACAATCCATATAACGTAGCCTCGAAGTAATTAGCGGAACCCCCAGATATTTGACTGGAAGATTACCTTCAACAAACGGTATGATGCTCAAAATAGCCGATTTCACGTGAGTAGGAACATTGCAAAAAAATGCCATGCTTTTCTGGACACTCGGGACAAGACCAGACATTCTAGTAAAATCTGTAAGAGAGGACATAATACATCTAGCCGAAGCCACATCCCCTCTCGCAAACAGGAATAAATCGTCAGCAAAACAAAGGTTAATAATTTTCTGATTTTCGCACCTGTTATGGAATTTGAAAGAAGAATCGATAAGAGTGGCATGTTGAAAAATACATGTCAAGATTTCCATAACAAGGGTAAATAAATACGGGGACAGCGGATCACCTTGTCTTAAACCCCGTTTCCCTTTAAAATACCCATGCACATTTCCGTTGACACAAATCGAATACGAAGTGGATGAGACACACATCATGATCCAATCCACCATCGTCTGAGCAAACCCAAAACCCAGTAAAACACCCTTCATAAAACTCCATTCAACCGTGTCATAAGCTTTTTGGATGTCCACTTTAAATGCACATCTAGGAGGACCAACATTTCGATGATAGTTGTGCATCAATTCTTGAGTTAGCAATATGATATCCGAGATCTTCCTACCAGGCACAAAGGCCGACTGGTTTATACTGACAATATCATTGAGAGCGTCTTTCATACCGGCCACAATGATCTTGCTAATACATTTAAACAGAACATTGCAGCAAGAGATTGGTCTATAATCCGTAACAACTGAGGGAGTCGAGACTTTAGGCAAAAGAACAATTAGAGTGTGATTAAGCTCTTGAAGTAGTCTACCTGTGCGAAAGAAATCCCGAATAGCATCAGTAACCTCACTTCCTATAATATGCCAAGCACTTTTAAAAAATGCCGCAGTGTACCCATCAGGACCAGGTGCTTTATCATTACCAATATCGAACATAGCTGACTTGACCTCATCAACCGAAACCTGGCGAATCATGTTGGCCGAGACTTCCGGACTAAGACGCTTGGTAAAGAGCTCAAGAGATGGCAAGAGAGACACATCACCATTACAACCAAGGAACTTCTCATAATGGCTCACAAACGCTCTTGGAACAGACGCCCCCTCAAAAGAAACACCATTGGAGTCCGTGATCGAACCAATACGACTGATATGGTTCATACTCTTCAACGACATGTGAAAGAAAGCTGTATTAGCATCACCTGCTTTCAACCAGTCAACCTTAGATTTCTACTTCCGGAATCTTTCCTCGTCTAGGCAAGCTTCTTGATACTCACGTAGAACTTGAGTTTCGTCAAAACGAAGGGCCTCATTCAAAGGATCACTATCAATATCCTGCTGAATACTCTCCAATTTACCACGAAGATCAACAACCTTTTTGTGTAAGTTTCCTTGATTGAATAAAAGAGCACGAAGAGGAGACTTTAGCAATCGAAGTTTCTTAGTTACACAGAACTGATGAACACCACTAACATGAGTTTCCCAATTCTTTGGCACAATGTCCAGAAAACCTGGTTTATGGATCAAAAAATTGGCAAACTTAAAAGGTCTAGGCTTAGCTTTTACCGGGTTCGACAACTTGAGAATACACGGACAATGGTCCGACAACCGATATGGTTTGAAGATGGCTAACACGTCAGGAAACTCATCCACAAACCGGGTATTACCCAGGATCCTATCTATCTTCTTTAGAAGGCCAACTCCTTTCTTAGGTTTTTGATTCCATGTGAAGTGAAAACCTGTTTTATTGATATGAAAAACCTCTATATCAGTCAAACAGTCATGGAATTCTCACATACTAGCTGTAATAGAAGACATGCCCATAGACTTATCCTCGAGCATAAGAGCGGAGTTGAAATCTCCCATAATTATCCACGGACTGTTGCAAACAAGAGTTTTATGCATAGATAACTGGTGCCACAAATCTCTCCTAGTGACATAGTAGTTCGCTGCATACACAACGGAACAGAAGAACATTTTTTATCATCTTTGAGAATAATCTAAACATGCATAACCTGATCAGTCTGAGCTAGAACCATAACATCGACGATCCCAGGATTCCAACCAATGATAATTAGAGTGCCCTTATTACACCGACCTCCATTTGACGTCCAATCCCAGTTTCGAAATACCCGTTTACACACTTTATCCAAATTACCAACATCAACATGTGATTCAAGAATTGCACAAAAGCTTAAACTATTATCCTTAACAATCTGATGAACCTCCGTTTGTTTGAGAGGGCGGTTCAACCCCCTAATGTTCCAAGCAGCTAAACTAACCATTGATAACATCTTGAGAAGGAGTGCTTGCCCCTTTTTTAATATTAGGTGTGGTACCCTCCAGTAAAATTCATTCGTTTCATTGTACACCTCAACCACCTCTTCATCATCAGATTCCCCAAACTCATTGCCTGACCCCTTTCTTGGCTGCCCTCGGTCTCCCTGATCCGCTGTCAAAACATCAAAAGGATTTTGTGAAACAAAACTAGTAGACGTATACGAAGTAGATGCCCCTCCATGCGATTTAGGTCCAATCGGCCTGTATTCGAACTTCGGCTTCGGTTTCGAAACTGGGAAGCCCGTCCTCCTAGCAGCCTTTTTACCATCAACATCCATAAATCCATCTTCATTAACAACTGGGGTCTTCACAGGACCACGCGACTGTTTTCAAACATTTTGTTTCTGTATTTTAATCTCACCCTTAGTGGTTTTCCTTGGTTGCTTTGGGTAATTATCATTAGAATGTCCAAAGACTTTACAATGAGCACACCTGTGGGGATTCCATTCATATTCCACATACAACTTTTCTTTCACAAAGCCCTCCCCTTCAAGTTCTGGGACCGCGATTATTATTTCTTCCTTAAAGTCATTTTCAGCAGAGATTTCTACTAAAGCTCTAGCATAACTACTCCTCCCCCAGGCATCCAAACACATTGAAGTTGTATACGAATCCAAAAGTTTCGGTTCCCCAATAGTTGTTGCAATCATGCTCAAACCATCCTCCGTATAAGCGGCTATAGGGACTTCATGAATTTTAACCCACACTTGAACTTTCTTAACTTTTGTTTTTTCTAACTTTGTAGTAGTCGACCAAATATTGAGGAACAAGGGTTGTGATCGGATAATCCAAGGACCTCCCTTAAGAACATTCATCATACCCTCCTTGTCAGCAAACTTAAAAAAGAAGAAGCCATTCGCATTCATCATAGACTTTTGCAGACCATGTTTCTTCCAGTTATTTCTCGCAAAGTACTCCACAACCGGGTACGCAACTCTATCTCCCAAAAAGTATCCATACAACGTATTAGCTAGTTTATCCTGAACAGACTTGACAGATTCCCGAGGAAGGTCAACATCACAACCATCATGCAATTCTTGACTAGCAAGAGATCTAAAGTTTACCTGCTTGGAATTAGAGACCCCAACCGATTCAGCATACGACATAGGTTTCAGCATGGATTAAAGAACAACACTTTCATCCTTGGTTCCCTCCAAGCCTTCAAAATTAGTTTCAGCTCCATTAACGCCTTCTCCCATAGTGGCCGGTTGAACTTTATCAATATCGACTGGAATAGTTACCTTTGTGAGTTCGTCAATGACGTTAATAGGCCTAGGTTCTTGCTGCGAAGTCTTGACCACACCCCAACGTGGCTGTAAAGTATTTCCATCGGCACCCTTGAATGACAATGGAGGTTTCCCTCGATCATACGTAGCGGTCTTTAGCCGAATATCCTGATTATTGTTGCCATGTTTCTTACGATCATTCGTTGTTGTAATAATCAATCTCTCCTGAGCCAGAAAAACGAAAAACCATGCACCAGAAAAACCCCGAAACCAGATAAACAAAAGACGAAAAGCAAAAACCCTAAAACCTTGCTAAACCCTAACCTGTGAACCTTGTAAAATCATATAGAGTAATCAGTAAATCAAGGTTTCTGCCTCACCAGAAGGACAGATAAACTAACACCCTATACAACCTACTCGAATTCAAAGATCAAAGCGACGACTGGAAAGAACAAAGAAACCCTAGATTTAGATCGATTAGAAGATGCTAACGAGTTCGTATCAGTTGCTTGACGGATCAAAACACTAATAACAGACTGTTATACATCTCGATCACGAAGAAAACCAAGGATTCATGGGAAGAACAAAGTCGCCAGCTAGAGAGAGAATTTTAGGGTTTAAACACAGGTACCAAGGTGTCCACCTTTTTCACCAGCAATTCCAGACTGCATCTCGGTGTAGTAAGCTGTTTCTATAATGCAGCATGTGCGCCTTCAGCTCTGTTTGTTGTAGTTTGCAAGAATGTCAGGGTTTGATTGGTCCATGCAGATACGAACAATTGTCTGGAGGTGCTTAACCAGTTATTCCATAGGTAATTAAAAACATCTAAAAAAAATAAACATATTCAAATTATATATCAATTTATATGAATGTATTTACTTAGAGAGAACATACATGTAAGTTGTTGATTGACAAGGTGTCTCTGAAGGTTGAGGACGTTATATTTGTATAACTCTTCGGTAGCGGAATTACACACTGTTTTCCACTGATTTATAAAGGCATCCCAATCTTGCCCATTAAACGAACCCTTGCAGTGCTTCACAATATTTTGTAAGATGTGGAACCTGCAGAGATATCTGTGTGCGCCAGGGAATATTTTTCTACACGCGTTTATCAGTGCCTGGTCCCTGTCCGTTAGAATTACACGCGGCTCCATCCACTCGTGCAGCATAGACCTGACCCTCTCCAATACCCAGACGTACGTTGCCTCCTGCTCGTTTGAAAGAAATGCATGCGCAACACAGAAGGTGTGGTTTGTCGACGACATACCCAGAACTTGCAAAAATGGAAGATTGTACATGTTAGTCTTGTAGGTAGCGTCGATCATAAGTACATGCGGGAATGCCCTCCACATTTCAAAGGACTTATCGTGACAGAAAAATATATGCTGAACGACGTTGGTGGAAGGTTCCGCCTGTATGTAATAGGTCATCTTTTTTTCCTGGAGGATTTGTTCTAGTCGCTGCATGGGAGACGGTTTTTTCTCGAACTTCACAGCCCTAATCATTTGGCGAGCGTTGTGTATGTCTTTCGGAACACATACGTTCTCAGGGTTCTGTTCGGTTACGGCCTTCCAGATTGTATGGGGTTGTATGTCTTGATCTGTCAGCTCTTGCACCAGCCTAAACTCATTAGGAGTAAGCCTCCTGGCATACGCGTAACCCTCCAGATGTTCAGCTGGGCCGTGGTTGTGCGCCTCGTTAAAATTTTTGTTCAGATAATCTATCCGCCAAGATATACAGCCCCGGTCGAGACAACCTATAACCATAAAAGGGCACGCGCATTTTTTGCTGCCGGTTTTCCTAACCGTGGCCTTACTCTCATGCTCGCCGCTACGACAACATTGGAGCCACACCCGGTTATCCTTGGACCATCTGGTAACAATTATATATCCGTTGGCTAAACCCCTTCGTTTTACCCAACTTTCCAAATCATCGCGTGATAAAAAATCCTAAAAATATAACAAGTAATTTAAAAAAATATAAGAATTTTGAATGTACTTTTTTAAATATTCTTTAAAAAATATAATAATTTTAATTAATTTTATAAAAACATAACATTTTAATTAATTTTATAAAAATATAATTAATTAATTTTTTATCCTATTTACAAAATATAACAATTTTGAATGTATTTTTTCTTTACAATTTTTTATTATTGTGCAAATTATTATTGTTTTTTATTGCGAGGAACGTGCGAATTGTGCATCGGTTTTGAAATGAACGAGGTAACAAGTATTAAAACACATAGAAATTGAGATAAAGTAAAAGAGAGGCTTGATAAAACATCGGATTGTTTCGGGTTTAGAAACTTCGACTATTCCAAAGTGAATCGAAAGTCCTTTCAAATTAGGGAATGTGCTTTAGCCTATAGGTAAAATATTCTCGTCGAGAAGCTATTAACGGTACTTTACCCTTCCGGTTACTACACGTCCCTAATCGATTGAAAAATCGAAACTTTGGCGGGATTGAAAATCGAGGAACGGGACTAGTCGACAAGATGCGGGTTTCACCCCTAACTTGAAGATTTCGTACCATAAGTGTGGTTGGTATTCGTCGGGTCAAGAAAGTTAATTCCGACACTTTGACGAGGGTCCACTAGAGTTTGAATTGGAAACTTACCGTCAAGATGTGGATCTCACTCCTAACTTGATGGCGTAATTTTGTGCAAAATTGAATAAGCGGACTGAGAGTCATTCACCAAATTATGGGTTTCATGCCTATTTTGGTGAAATCATCTCGTTTGTATAATACGAGTGTCTTCAACTCTTCAACGAATATTTTAATTAATATTTAAAAAAATATTTTAATGTATTTTTTATAATATTTAAAAAAATATAACAGGTTTAATTAATTTTATAAAAGTATTTCATATAACATTTATTAATTAATTTTTATCCTATTTGAAAAATATAACAATTTTAATGTATTTTGTATTTACAATTGTATAATAATTTAACAGAAAAAAATATAACATTTAACAAAAATATATATCGTTCGTACCTGATTAGTTTTGTACGAAACTTCAGGGTAAGCGGGTGTCTCGTCACCCAATGACTCTTGCACGGCTGGCTCGTCACCCAATGACTCTTGCACGGGTGGATCGTCACCCAATGACTCTTGCACGTAAGAAGGGTGACTAAGGTCTCCTTGTACTGCCGAGGGACCACTAACGAAAACGTTATTGCCATATTCTTCATGTCCGTACGTGGGAACGTAACCGGGTTCATAAAACGGAGACCTATAACCTTGATCATGGCTACACGCGTTCAAATCTGGTAGCAACGGTTGGTGGGGCATAGCAGACTAAAAAAAACCAACGGGTAAAAGGTAATGATAAGTTTAACGCCGAATAGAAAAAAGTAAATATATATACTTACCTCGTTGAGGTCTGGCAACGACGATTCATTATGACGGAGACGATAGCCGGACCCGACCTCGTGCGCGTGATCATCATTTCCACCAAAATCGTAAGAATCAGGGACATTAGACCCCGCCTAATACAAACGGTGTGCTAAGTATTTCATAAACAAAAAAAAAAAAAAAACAGAATAAGTTAAAAAAATGATATACCACACTGCTATCCGGAATAAACGTGCTTGTGTCCGCCTCAGACGGCTCACCGAAAACATAGTTGTGCCAAGACATGTTTGTTAGTGAATGTGAATATATAACGAAGACGATATATATATCGTCTTCTTCGTCGTTTAAATAAGGGAAGCAGAATTCAAATTCGGAATCGAATACGAGTCGTATAGCCCTATACGATGCGTATAGGGCATACGTCAATCACTTTACGTCACCCAACAGTGACAGAAAGCTGATCGTACTTTCTAAAAAAAGTAATACGCATCGTATAGGCCTATACGATGCGTATTACTTTAACCCCCGTGAGACATTGTCAGCCTTTGACTGACACAGAATTAATTACCAACTCAATACGCATCGTATAGACCTATACGATGCGTATTGAGGGTGTCGATTTCATAAGGCAATGTGTGCCAATAATACGACCCTTTTAAAATTTATGGAGTGTATAGTTAAATTAATCTTTAATTTTAACTCTTTAGTGGTTATTTTTTCCCAATAAATCAAACACGTGTAGATATCGTTTTAGGTTATTATGTTATGACTTTATTTTTTTTTATTTACATTTTATACATTCTTGTTACTTTTTTTTCCTTTCTTTTTAACCTTTTTTTATCTTTCGTTCTATGAAGATACAATTACAAGCCATAAAGATACCGATAGAATTTCCTACACGTGACAAGTCAAAATGATACTGACCGAATTACTATGAAATCGAGTGAGGCATGTGAAAAAATCGATGCCCGTCGCAAAACGTGGGCTTACCATGATCGGAGTTGAGATAAAGTTTGTACAATTTTTCATCTAATCAACAAGGTCATATTTTTCATAAAAAATCAATGTGCTCAACCGTCAAAAAAGATTGAGGTAAATTGAAAATCCTGAATTATACGTTTTACGTAAATGACAAAAAAATTTGGTGTTAACTTACACCTACCATAAACACCTGATGTAGCACGTGATACGGAAACGAAGATCAAACACGTTGATTCGAAGAATACCCGTGTAGTTCTTCCCCAACCCCCAAGATTCCACCCAAAAGGCACGGAATTTGAAGTGAAAATGAGTTATGTCAAAATTCAAGTCTGCTTTTTCATATTACTAGAGGGACATATAAATAGAAACCGAAATTCGAAATGGGCCTAAAAAAGACAACGGGCCAAACACAAGCCCAAAAACAAAATGCCCAAAACACTTAAAAAAACATAAAAATGCAAATAACTAATAGAAATAAGCGTTTTTTGGCCCGGACGATGACCCAAACCGCCGTTGGCGTTTGCAGCAAGATGGAGCTCGTTCTCACGTTCGTTTTGCCTGGTCACACGCCCAAAACGGACCCCCCGTAGCCCAAGTTAGAGCCATTTTAGTGAAACCCCTTTTGTTACGCGATCTTGGGCCTCCAAATACAAGATGACCCGCTCCTCCACACTTGGGCCCGCATCAACACCTATGTCCGCTCTTTGGTACTACGTATTATAGACTTGGCCTTGAAATCGAGGTCAGCAAGTCTCTTCTTTTATCATTTGCTCATTGGCTTTGTGGTATAGTGATGGATCTTGAAGTGCACACTATAATTGTTTCACCAACCTAATTGGCTGATTGGAACATGTGAAACCTTTGCATGGCCTTGCTCATATTTTTTTTTTGAAAGGTGTGAATTATTCGCGAATGTCGGGAGGTCTAGCATACGTTGTCTTAACCGGGTCCGCGCTAGAGAGCCTCCTCGCACAATAGATCCCCAATTTAAACCACTCAATGAGAAACCCCTATCACCAAGACTCGAACTTGAGACCTTGAGGGGAAAACTCACCCGGGCCCACCATAAGTGGAACTTAAATACCCGTGGCCACCATGAGAGCACTAGTGATGGTTGGCCTTGGTCATATTATCGTTGAGAAATCTAAGGAATGCATAAGTTTCTGTTTTTTGAGTAGTTTGTAAAATCTAATAAACCCTAATTCTTCGTATGAGTAGTTTGTAAAATCTAATAAACCCCAGTTTTAATTATTTTTTAGTAGTTTGTAAAATCTAAGGAATGCATAAGTTTCTGTTTTTTGAGTAGTTTGTAAAATCTAATCTCCTCTTTAACTTGATTGAAGTGTTTGGCCATTGGATGGTCAACTTGAAATAAGGTGAAGCGTCAACTTGAGCGAATCCAACTATCTAAACCACTTAGTACGTATAAATTGACTGAAGATGATCAACAAATAATTATCTATTAACTCACTAATGTTTTGTCCGGTCTATATATGTACTTTATCTATAGGCGACCTGATTCATTTTTTTATAAGTATCAAACAAGTATTTTATCATGGTCAAATTACTATACATCAAACTTACAGTAATCTTACCCTTTTATTACTTTCCTAATCTTTTTTTCTAATTGTAAGGTATAATGGCAAACTAAAAAGATTATAGCTATGCAAATAACTTTAATGGAATATAAAATATGTTTATAAGAAATAAGAGGTAACTGAATACTTATATGTAAGAAGAAAGACAAAAAACAAATGCACAACATGAAAATCGAATAGTTAAGTGTAAGAAGTGTATACAACAATGAAATCTATTTTGTTTTTATTTTGCGTTGTAAGAAGAACAAATCAAACATATGCATACCCATAAAAATGCATGGTTCGGATGATTCTAAAAGTCATTGGTTATTGTCGACTAAACGTGGTCAATTTGTATAATGAATCCATCACAAACGACAACGCATGTATAATGGACCATGAGGAAAATAAATGTTAATATTTTGGTGTTTTTTGATTGTCTTTTATCCTAAAATAAGCATAGTCGATGTCATGATGGATTGCATTGCATGCACTGCTGAAAATTTCCTATATATACATTTACCAAGTTAGGGGAATAGTGCCATGCAGCTATATATACATTTACCAAGTTAGGGGAATAGTGCCAGACAGCTGCCTGGCACTCCCCTATTGGATCAACACGTTTATTGTTTTATATCCATTTTAAAATTACGTTTTAGCCCCCAACTCAAAATAAAATTACGCTTTTTGTCCCCATCTCAAAATTACGATCTTGCCCTCAATTCAAAATTACAACTTTGCCTGGCACTCTCCCATTGGACCAACCAGTTTATTATTTTATATCCATTCTAAAATCACGTTTTTGTCCCTCTTTAAAATTACGGTTTTGTCCTCAGCTCAAAATAAAATTACGCTTTTATCCCCAGCTCAAAATTACGATTTTCCCTCCATTCAAAATAAAATTGTGGTTTTGCCCTCAGCTCAGAATTACCTTTCGCCCCCAGTTCAAAATAAAATTTTGTTTTTGCCCACAGCTAAAAATTACGATTTTGCCCAATGTTCAAAAATGTGATTTTTCCCCGTTTAAAAAATTGTGATTTCGCCCTCATTTCAAAATTACGTTTTTCCCCAGTTCAAAATAAAATTATGTTTTTGCCCCCAATTCAAAATTACGATTTTGTCCTCGTTTCAAAATAAAATTGTGCTTTTGCCTCCAGCTTAAAATTACGCCTGTGCCCTTAGTTCAAATTTATATTACGTTGTTAACCCAAGTTCAAAATTACGAATTTGCTCCTGTGAAAATTTACAATTTTGCCCCTGGTTCAAATTTACAGTACTGCCATTACTTTAGCTTTTGGCAAATTACGATTTTACCCCAGTCAAAAAATACAACTTTCCCTCAATTAAAAATTACAATATTGCCATTGTTTTAGTTTTTTTTTTATCAAAACTATAAAAGTGTTTTGTTTTAATTGGTTGACTCGATTTAATTGTTTTTCGTGTCAATGAGCTAACTAACACTCACTCATTATTCGGCCATCGCCCCGCAACGCGGGCGGGGCAACACCTAGTTATAATACATTTTGGTAATTAACTAGATGGAAGCACCCCGCGTTGCGGCGGGGTACAACCGTACCAACAACATTAATAACACACCATCGCCAACGCCAAGCAACACTGAAAAAGAACACGTAAAAACGTTAGACCACGCACGTTCGTAACAACGCGTAGAAAATGACGCATTAATAAAAGTTGTTACACCATAATCATGCACGTACGTTAAGTATAAGAGAAGTTACAACCATTTTGAGAAAAGTAAGAAACATTTTGTAGTGCATTTTGTTACTACATATATGATGATATACTAAGCCCCCACGTTGCAGTGGGGAACATAAAACCGTGCCAAGTTGCTCCAATGTTATACTACCGCCAACGACCATCAACGCAGAAAAAACTTGTAAAAGAAAACAAATAAAAATGAAAAAAGTAACATTGGGCGAAACATAGATGTAAAATCTTTGAACCACACACATCGATTGCGGCGTGTTAATACGAAGAAATTAGACCGAAACGTAAAACATAGAAAAGAATAACTAAGTCGATATATGACTTGCGAGTTGCGATGAACCTATCATATGAGAAAAATAGACGTAAAAACAATGAACCACATACGCACCTTACGTCTTGTATGGACACGAATAAAATTTAAATAAAATAAATTAATGTGTATTACAAAAATAAATACATGATTTAAATAAATAAGAATACTAAAACAAAGAAATCATTAATGTGTATTACAAAAAGAAATACATGATTTAAATAAGTAAGAATACTAAAACAAAGAAATCATAAAATAAATAATAATAAAAATAAAGATAATAATAAAATATAATGTCATATGGACCTATAACCAAACATTTTTGAAAAACTCATAAAACATAAGGTATAATACATATATGCAACCCTAAAACAATAGGTTCAACTAACCATTACAAAAAAACACCCTATAAGCACAAAATACAAACAATGATACATAACATTGTTTTAAATTAATAGTATATAAATTTACAAAGCACTACTCATTTTCGGCTTGTAACTTTCCGATGGAGCCTGTGTTCTATTTTGATTTTGATGGTTTAATACTTTCTTCTTCTTATGAATATGTATATTTCCCTCTGTATAATTTATCAACTTTACATTAAGACAAACAGTTACTATTCAATTTTGTGCCTTTTGATTGGTCCAACACTCCAACCTATCTTTCTTTCTCCTCCTATACTCTGTTCCCTTTACACCACTTCTCTCATTCTCTCCCACTTGATTCCTCCAATAGCTTTATGCACAACAACAAGGTGAAGGACAGAAGCAAAGGTCATCTCTCCTTTCTCCACCCACAAACCACTTCTCATCACCGCCTGCACCGCCGCCACCGGACATCACTCCCACTACCGCCTCTACTTCTTCACCCTCCTCTCTACCCTCTTCTTTGGCTTTACATCCTCTCTCTTCACCACCCACCACCACCTCCTCCACTGCTGTCGCCGCCCCCAACTCACTACCAACTCCTTTTTCGTCGTCGTCACTGGTGTAAGGTAGGGATTTGCGACTGTAGCAGATCTCACCACCACGACGTGGGGGAGCTAGAGTTGAATTTTAGGGAGAGAATGGGTTTTGTGGTGGTGGTGGTGTTGTGGCGGTGATCTTATAGAGAGAGAGAGAGAGAGATTAAACCGGTGGTGGCGCTGTGGTGTGGGTGGCGGAGAAGTTGGAGAGGAGATGGAGGCCGGTGGTTCCTCTTTGGTGGTGGCAGTTAGGTTGGTCATACTTGGGGACCACATATACAAAGTTACAAACCCAGCACTTTAACTCATACACACCACCACACTTCACTACTCTTTTTTTCTCTCTCTCTTTGTTGTATAAAAAACCCAACAAGAGTTATCTCACTAATATGAAATTATGTTTACTAAATTAATTTGAAAGGGTTATCTCCCTAACATTAAATTAGTTTTACTAAAGTAATATGAAAAATTAACATTAAGTTATGTTTACTAAGTTAATATGAAAACAATATGTTTCGGTCTAAAATTGATGAATTAACACTGTAATACGCATGTGTGGTTTAGTTTTTTACGTCTATTTTGTTTGGTTTGGTTTCATTTTAATGGTTCCGTCGCAACGCACGGGTTTCTAATAACTCGTA
>JARYGA010046148.1:0-34158 GCA_030545235.1 Helianthus tuberosus
GGTTCTAGATGGAGTTCCAATTGCGGTCAAGGATGAAATAGATTGCATGCCATATCCAACTACTGGTAATTTCATATGGTGGTATACCATTTTAGCTTTGATCGTAAGGGAGTAATATTCTTAAGTTGCATTACTGAACATTAATATAGGAGGTTCAAAGTGGTTGCATAAAGTAAGACCTTGCAAAGAGGATGCCTGTTGTGTTGAACGCTTGAGATCATGTGGTGCCATACTTGTGGGAAAGACAAATATGCACGAGCTCGGTGCAGGAACCAGTGGGATAAATCCTCATTATGGGTATAGAAACAATTCCAAAGCACTTGGAATAAACACATGTACACTAATCTTAATTTCTTGTTGCTGTTTTTGATCAACACAGGACGCCAAGAAATCCTTATAATCCTAAACGGATATCTGGTGGTTCATCTAGTGGATCAGCTGCTGTTGTATGTGCCGGATTGTGCCCAGTTGCTCTTGGTGTTGATGGGGGAGGTATATAAAACTCTTACTGTATTTTAAATAATATATATTTTAATAAAAAGATTTTGCAACCTTTATGAATCAACTGCTTTTTAGCGAATCATTTGTACTCTTTCAGTTTTAAACTTTTTAAACTAATCTATCTAGCCTTTTATTTTACCCGTCTACCCATTATAGATAAAACATAACCTGCATTAACATTAACCAGTAAGCCTGTTGAAATTGCTACTTTAGCTGCAAGTTACCAAAATTTGGTTTCTATCTGCATTAATTGTGTAGGATCGGTGAGAATGCCTGCTGCTTTATGTGGTGTCGTTGGTTTTAAACCATCCTATGGACGTATACCACATTCTGGGTCAGTAAACTTTTTACACAAAATAATATTTTGAAAGAAAAAACTTTATATACATGATCTTCATCAGTAATGCCAAACTGTTGTCTTTTTTACCCTTTTTCCAGTGTTCTTCCCTTGAACTGGACAGTTGGAATGGTTGGAGTGCTCGCAGGCACAGTTGAGGATTCTCTAATTGTGTTAGTGTTCTTGATTTAAAAGTCCCTCATCTTATCGGTTTTTAGAATCTTTTAGACATATTATGTGTTTTCACAATGTCCCGCGTTGTTATTTTCAGTTATGCAGCTATCAGTGGCCAACCTGAACCATACCAATCACCTATGGTACCATACTTCATAACATATACCATTAAAAGTTTAAAACTCACCCCATTATAGATGCTCGGTATTAATAATCTTATGTTTTTTTCTATGTAATCTACATGTGCAGCCTAGACTAAAATTGCCAATGCTGAAGCATTCTAGTATGTCTAGTATCAGACTGGCTAAATCTAATGAGGTTCTTACTCGGTCCAATGTACCATTTAGTTTATTAACAAAAAAATTACCGATGCTTATTTTGACATCTGTGTTCAGTGGTTCAATGATTGCTACGATGATATTAGATCTTGCTGTTTGAAAGCTTTAGCTAGTCTTCAAAAGCTGTACGGATGGGAGGTATTCAAATCTGATCGTTTTTGTCCAATATATTATGCAATAATATAAAATAAAAATTAGTTTATTTATATACTCAGCTCGTTTACACTAAGCTAGTCCAATTCCAATCGCTTTGTTTTAGTATATGTTTAAAATGAAATGTAAAGAGTTCATTTATAGTGTTACGTATGGTTCTTTTGGTGCATGATTGAAGACTGTGGAGGTGACCATACCAGATATAGAAGTCATGCGTTTGGCGCATTATGTTACAATCGGTTCAGAATGCACCACATCTATTGTTCATCATTTAGAACATAAGTAAATATTCAAACTCCGTACCAACATCAAATTTCATTTTAAAAATATTGGCAAATTAAGATGATGATAATTTTTTTAAATTAAAATGAATCAGAGGCAGGTCAGAATCAGGC
This sequence comes from Helianthus tuberosus, assembly GCA_030545235.1. Classification (NCBI taxonomy): domain Eukaryota; kingdom Viridiplantae; phylum Streptophyta; class Magnoliopsida; order Asterales; family Asteraceae; genus Helianthus; species Helianthus tuberosus. The sequence goes on from JARYGA010046148.1 coordinate 1,899, forward strand.
TGGGATGTAAGAGTTGCACTTTCTATATATGGTTCTTTTGACAGTAGGGATTACTTGAATGCACAAAGGATCAGGTACCAGTTTTTAGATATTTCAACCTGATTATATTTTCCAAAAATCCCATTTTGGTTTTGAAGTTTTATCTATATGTCAACTGTAGAAACCGTCAAATGAGGTTCCATGAAAAGATTTTCAGCATGGCTGATGTCATTGTGTCACCTATGGTCGGGTATGATTTTGTACCTTAGCTATACAAACACTTGGGGCGATACCGCCTATAGCTAGCTTCATTTTATTTGACATGTTTGAGAAAAAACACCACATGGATCAGCCCATTTAGAAGTAAATGGGTTGAAACTGCGACTTCTTTTTATATTGACCCGTTTGAGATAAACGTCACTCGAATCAGCTCATTCATAAGTAAACGGTTGGAACTGCAACTTCTTTATATTCACCCCTTTGAGATAAAAACACCACTCGGATCAGCTCTATTATAATAAGTAAATGGGTTGAAACTGCAACATTCTTTTATTTGACCCGTTTGAGATAAAACACCACCTGGGGTCAGCCCATTCATAAGTAAACACATTGAAACTTGCAACAATCTTTTTATTTGACCTCTTTGAGATAAAACACCACATGGACCATCTCATTCATAAGTAAATGGCTTTAAACTGCAACGTATTTTTTATTTGATCCGTTTGAGATAAAACGTCACCCGGATCAACCCAATTATAAGTAAACTGGTTGAAACTGCAACTTTTTTTATTTGACCATATTGAGATAACATACCACTCGAATCAGCCTATTCATAAGTAAACAGGTTGAAACTGCAACTGTTTGTTATTTGACCCGTTTAAGATAAAACACCACCCAGATCAGCTCGTTCATACCAAACGGGTTAAAACTGGACTTCTTTTTATTTGACCCGTTTGAGATAAAATAATATCCTTTATCGTTCTTGGTAGTGTAACAGCCTATGAAATAATGGAAGATGCTCAGGAGACTGGTGAACTGGACTATGTTAATGGAGGTAAGTATATATTACGTTGATTGTTTTTTATTTTCCACTTGGTTTTCTCAACTGTCAATATTTTTTTCCCTTAGCTGCACTTGTGAGATATTCAATAGCTGGAAATTTTCTGGGACTGCCTGCTGTGACTGTTCCGGTATGATAACATAAACCAAATTATTACAATACTAATCTACTTTTTAAAATAAAATTATTAAAATACAATTTGAGTGACTTTCAACCTATCACACACCTTTCCTTGTTGACATGCCAAAATAGAAAATAAGCCAAATACTTACATGTTCTGAACCAAGTGGTTTAACTATATATTTTGTAGGTCGGGTATGACAAACTCGGGTTACCCATTGGGATTCAGTTTATTGGGAAACCATGGTCTGAAGCTAAGTTGATCCAGATTGCTTACGCGATGGAGGTGGGTCCCCAAACACTTATTAGTTTACTCTCCTTGTGCTTGGGCTTTTTTTTTTGGTTTTGCGTATGTGTACATTGAGGACCTAATTCCTAGTGACATGGTTTGTTACAGGCATTGTGCGAGGCCGAATACAAGAAGCCACAAGTTTTCTATGATCTACTAGGTGAGTGCTAACGGAGTTAGCAATGATGAAGATACAATAACTTAGTATGGTAAATCAACAAACAGTAACTTTTTTTTGTTTAATTGGACCGGACACATCAAAGTATGTAATAGGTTATAGTATTTTGTTTTGTTTTGTTTTGTTTTGTTTTGTTTTGTATATATGGTATATTGGTGTTTGTTGTGTTTACTTTGATAAGTGAATGTATTTGAAGTCCATATTTGGTTCTTGGGAAGCAATCTATTTGGATAGATATTTGATAAAATCATACCCTTACACCCAATTATTCGTTGTGAAGCATTCGTTTTTAGACCTCGTATCTTCTAATGATTTCTCTTTCGATTTATTTGTTTTGGAGCTCTCGATGACGTTAGCATAAAACTCAACACAAACTTACACAATTTATTACGACATAAAATAAAAGATAAAAAGACTCAATTCAACACTTAACCATAAATGTAATAAAACTGAATCCTACGATTTTTCATTCATCAAATTTCTTATACTAGCTCATAGGTACCAAACATTCAACAAAGAAACCAGAATTAACTACTTTTAAGAAAAACAAAGTAAACGCTAAAACCATACATTTTCGTGAATGGAATACATGCAGCACAACATAATTCATAGTTTCAGGCAACCTCCTTATACGAAGACAACTAAAATTAATCGTTGTTGTGAATTAGTATACCTGGGTGCACATATTAAAACCCTTGGCTTCCTTTATAATCCTGCAAAAACAAGAAGGTAAAATAAGATGCCTCATAATAAATAAAAAAAAAAGAAAAAAAATGTAAATATGTAAGAGGTTGAGGAATAATTCTCTTGTCGCCACAGAAAATAGTAATGAGATCTTAACTTTTTTAAACCATTCTACTGTAGTTCTGTTGCAAGCTAACTAGTGTTCATGAATATTAAGAGAGTACTCTAGTTTGCAAGACCAAGTGACTATGTTCTTAAAATATCTTTAATTTATAATATAACTGGAACTTCTCCATAAACCATTTTGCATATATAGTACTGCCCCAAATTAAACAAAAATAATAATAAAAAAGAAAGACATATGTAACTGAGACATGTTAGAACTATATTAAACTTAATTATGCTTATGTATAAGTATTAGATGATACATTTTCGGATTAGTATGATAACTTATGTAATTTGGTTTGATAAGCGGGTAATTTCAAATAACTGCCGGAGCAGTTATTCCCGCCAAATGAACCGCCAAAATGCAACATATATATACTTGTTTACCGGCTTCATTTTCCGGTATCAAGACAATCCTTCAATTAGAATTGTCCATTCAATCCTTTCATATTCTGCACAATCTTGTTTATTCGATAAATTTCTACACACCTCCTTATCCGAAATCATGACTATTGATTCGAATCAACCCAAACCTTCCGCTGTTAGTGATCATGTTTCCCAACATAGTGGTATCAGAGCCACTACTGGGAAGCGTGCAGAAATCAAACCGAATTCAACCACCATGCCATGTCAACACTGTGTTGATGAGAAGAACGAGAAAGAAAGACGGATCCCTCGTGTGAGGCTTTGCTACTACTGCCATCAACCGGGCCACCAAATCTATATGTGCAAGGAGAAAGAAAATGATGAAGCGACTCAACTGATCAAACAGGCGATCAACACCGGAATTAGAAGACAAGATGATGATGTTCACTGCCAGAATGAGATGATGGACTGAGGGTGGACAATGGGGAGACATCTGGTACGTAAATCCAACGTTTAATCATCATTTCGCTGGTAACTTAAATGTTTTCAAACATGTAAAACACATGATGGGTGTTGAAACAAGATCAAGAGAGAACAATTTTCTGTTCATACGTGGGGTGGGGACTGTTGAAATGAAATCTGGGAACGATACACTGAGAATACAAAGCGTGTTCTACTTACCGGAATTGGACCGGAACGTCCTAAGCCTTGATCAATTAACACTTCAAGGCTTTATGGTTAGAAAGTCCGGTGACACATGTAAAATTTTCCCAATGTTTTCATCTCCGGTAATAAACACGGTGAATGATGTGAGTGGGTTAACTAAAGAAGATGAACTGGGTTTAAGCAAAAAACAGAGGATGATGGAATTGTGTTCGGTAAACGAAGAATTCAAAGAGAATTATTTAAATTCTTACTTTGAATCACTAAACGTTTCAAATGATGATGAAAATGATTGGAGTCGGATGATAATACGGGCACTAGAGTTTCATGACTTTGCGGATTGCAAGGCATTGCTGGATATGATCGATGATAGAGATTTCGTGTTCAAATACAAATATGATTTGGAGAAGAAGTTCGAAGAAATTGTGGGGTGGTTTCTAACCATGAAGATGGGAATATCTTCAAGGCCCATTCCACCATTGATGCCTGATGAAAGGAAGATCGATCTGCTGGGTTTATATGTAATGGTAGAAAGGGACGGAGGCTATCAGAGTGTCACGAATGACAATTTGTGGCCGACAATCGCTAAGGATTTGGGTTTCGAGTATCAAGACGGAGAATTTATGAGAATCGTTTACGCTATGTATTTGGATGTCTTGATATATTATTACAGGTTCAAATCCATTCAAGAGAGGGTGTTCGATAAAGAGATGATAAAGGAAGGTGAAAGCTCGTCAAACACCGGCTATGGCCAAGAGAGAAGAAGGAGTGCAGACAGTACACATGGAGAGGCTGCAACAGAACATTATGCTCTCTATGCCGGAAATAGTTGGGAAGGAACCTGGAACCTGCACAAGAAACGTCGGAGGTTCAACTTCAATGAAGCCCGGAAAGCCGTTGATGAAGCTAATTACAACGTCTTGATGTATGCTACAAAGCATAATCAAGTTTAAGGGGGATTATGTTAGAACTATATTAAACTTAATTATGCTTATGTATAAGTATTAGATGATACATTTTCGGATTAGTATGATAACTTATGTAATTTGGTTTGATAAGCGGGTAATTTCAAATAAATGCCGGAGCAGTTATTCCCGCCAAATGAACCGCCAAAATGCAACATATGTATACTTGTTTACCGGCTTCATTTTTCGGTATCAAGACAATCCTTCAATTACAATTGTCCATTCAATCCTTTCATATTCTGCACAATCTTGTTTATTCGATAAATTTCTACACACTTCCTTATCCGAAATCATGACTATTGATTCGAATCAACCTAAACCTTCCGCTGTTAGTGATCATGTTTCCCAACAGTTGCAAGCTAACTAGTGTTCATGAATATTAAGAGAGTACTCTAGTTTGCAAGACAAAGTGACTATATTCTTAAAATATCTTTAATTTATAATATAATTGGAACTTCTCCATAAACCATTTTGCATATATAGTACTGCCCCAAATTAAACAAAAATAATAATAAAAAAGAAAGACATATGTAACTGAGACATGTGTGTAAGGATGAAAGTTAATAACAAAATTGCAATGTAATTAGACATTCTTACATGGCTTGGGGTCCAAGTAGATCATTTCTGCTTTCGATGAGGCTCGAGGGAACCGCATAACATCCTTAGCAATCTTAAACCTTTTATTACCATCCAAAGCTCCATTTGCTTGGATGGTAAACTTTTCAAGAGAAGGTGAATGAGCAAGTAAAAGCTTTATAAAAAGCAATTCTGGTTTTCATCCTTGTAAGTGTGATAATTCAACAGTTCGCAACCGATTCAATGTTGGTCTAAGCAGTCTGGTGATTCCAAATAATTTAAAGATGCTTCCACAGTCCACACCATGATGCATCAACTCAGACTCCTATATAATTATGAATATGTAACACTAGCTTAACATCTAACGCTTGTACTATATATGAAAATAAGTAACTTTACCGTCTGGATAAGCTTCATAAGCGATGCTTCTAGATTTGGTGAGTTTCGAAGCAAACAAAGAACACCATGGAGATGATCCAAATCACCAAGTGAAAAAGCAAACAACCGCACAAGCATTAAGCTATTAACCGCATGTGAAAACCACTTTGGCTTTTCTGCAATAAAATCCTATGAGTTGAAAGTGAGGTTTTAACTTAAAAATTTGTGAGCTACATCAAACTTTATGTAAAATTCTGTTTTGCAAACTTCAATAAAATTTTGTGTAATACCTTAATCTAGTGTGTGTTTCATGGATTGTAATGGAATTGGAATGAGAATTCGTGCAGAAATTTAAATTTGATTTGTAATTTAGGTGTGTTTGTTTTGCAAAATGGAATAAAATTTTGATGGAATTAGAATATAGATTCTCTTCCTTATGTTGTTCAATTCAAATTCATTTTCTTGTTGAAACCAACAAAATAAGGAGTGAAATCAACATTCCAATTCCCTCAAGATCCCATTCCATCCTTTGAAACGAACACTACCTTATGATGTTTGGAATCTGAATTCACTGGAATTTAATGAAGTTGGAATTTGAATTCCAACTCTTATGATGTTTGGTTGTTGGAATTGGAATCTCAATTCCAATCTTTTACGTGTTTGGTTGACAAAGAAATTGGAATTGATGCACTTGATTTTTGATTTATCCAACCCAACCTTTAAATTCTCATGCAACCCTGGAAACTTCCTACCAGTTCTTTTATAAAACTTGCTTATTCTCACACTCAACAAGGCAAGTTGATGCAAAATATCCCTTTCTTCCAGATCTGTGGGATCAAAATGTTGAAGGTCATTTAACTCAAAGGACAAGTTGTTAGAGATCTGTTTTCCCCATTAGCTGTGAAAGCATAATTGGGTGAGTAAGAATCAGAGTTGAAGGCTCCACCTGCTGTTATGTCAATATAATGATCACAACTCTGATCCTTACTACCACCAGATGACTCTTCCTGACCAAAAAGTGTTGTACTACCAAAAGAGTAGTCATCTGCCTCTTTCCCTGACTCTTGTAACTTCTTTTTCTGGTTCAACTCTCTCTCATATGTGAGAAGCCTACCTTGAAGTTGAGTCAAACTCATCTCCTTGAACCCTATAGAGTTTCTAGTGACAAAGGCTATAGTGTCCCACTTTTCTGGTAATGATCTAAGAAACCTACTATTTAAAGTAGAATTAGCATATTCAACATTAACCAGTTTTAGCTCACTAATCGAACAACTAAACCTTTCAAACTGCTGGGTTAATGACTCTCCCTTGACATGACAAAACGTTTCATATTGTTGGTTCAACACTTCTCTGTTGTTCTCAATGACCTCTTCTGTACCACCAAATTGCTCTTTTAGTGCATCCCTTAACTCTTTTGCACTGTTACAGTGTAAAAGGCCAGCATAGATGTCACTTGGTAGTGCTATAGCAACTATACTAAATGCTTTAGCATCTAACTCAATTTTTTTGGAAATCTTACTCAGAGTAATTTTCAAGTTTCTTAGGCTCTTGGACCTTGGGATCTTCTGCACTCAGCACCATCAGAACATGTGGTCCGAAAATAACCGATTTCCAACAACCGGTGTTTTGCTGTGCAAGAACATGGCTCATCCTACGTTGCCAGATATTGTACTCAGATCTGATAAGCATAGGTGGCTTATACAGTATGCCAGTGTTATGAGGATCTTGTGTTTGTGAAGACATTTTGGTTGTTTTACAAAGTTTTTGATTAACCAACTTTGAACGTGATTAAGCTTATACTGTGTTTTTCAACAAATACGAACAACACAGTATCAATGAAATTGAGCTGATCTTTTATATCAAATTGACTGTTAGATCGAATTTGATTAGACCTATGCTCTGATACCAATTGTTAGAATCTGAGTTTAATTGTTTGTGTTTGTTTTAAAGATGAAAATATGAAAGATGATAATAAGATGAATAATATGCAGCGGAATGAAGAAAACTTTCTAACACAAACAATGGGAGAAATGTTTTCATCATGAATACTTTAAGTCGAAAGATTGTATTACACAATGCTTCATGTATGCATGAATTACAACTCCCCCTCAGCCTGAGATCACAGTGATTGTTCGTACAAAATGCAGGTGATGAAATGATCTGATAGAACAGTACATGCACTATCTATTTATAGTACAATCCTAACCACTATGGCATCTTTGCTGATGTCATCGAGACAGTGACAACTAACAATACTAACAACCTCTAAACACTGTTATATTAATAAAACACTGATTACAAGACTCTGTTGATGCTATCCTCTAATGAGCTTAACCTCTGATGAAGCTTTAGCAGTGCTTTCTTCAAAAGGTGATCAGACCTTTGACTTCCAGCAGATCTTTGACTTCTTCAGTGGTTTAGTCTTTAACAGTCTTTATAATCCAGCAGAGCTTAGCACTAAGCAGACCTTTGAAGTAGCAGTTGTTAGATATCTTGCCATTGAAGGAAGTAGTAATTCAAAGCACTGTTTATTCTGAATCAGTTGTTGCAGAACTGTTTTGGCTTTGTATCATCTGTTCTCAAAGAAGGATTCACATGAGCCAACAGGCTTAAACAAGCTCCTCGAATGTGGAATGAAAAACTAGTTACGGTGTTGACTGATATGGGGTTTAGTCAAAGTAAATGTGATTATTCATTGTTTTTTATAGTTCACAAAGATGTTATTGTTTATTTGCTAGTTTATGTTGATGATATAGTTATAACTAGAAATTCTTTTATTTATTATGATATATGACACATTCATACTTCATTCTTATTCAATCATTCAATCATCATACAAAAATATTTGAACACATGCATCTTAACTATCATTCAAGAACATGCATCAACTTGAAATTTCATAAACATGCCTAGTAAATTTTTGGCCATGTGATCATACATATAACAATCATAATTTCAAGAACTTTCAAGTTACTTTCATCATATTTATCATTCAAACTTCACATGCATGATACTTATATCATTTAAATAATCATTCTACAAGAACACTTTTAATCAAAAATCAAAACATACAATCTAACATACACACACATGCTCACGGCTACACACACATACACATATTCATCTCATTTTTAATTATGTAAAAACCATTTGTTGTTTTGTTTAATAGAGTTGTGAGAATTCCAAGTATTCGAGAATCATGCTAATCATCATCATCATCAAGAACAAGACTTTAAAGTAATGAAATTTTTTATACCTTTCAAGTATATCATCATCATCAAGAACAAGACTTTAAAGTAATGAAATTTTTAATACCTTTCAAGTATAAAAGTGGAATTATGATGAGATTTTTGATGATAATGAGCTTGTTCCTCTTTGAAATCGCCTTGGACTCACCTTTTGATCTTCAAACCGAATCAGGACTAGCTTGAAATGGCCATGATCTTCATGAAAATAAGTTGAAATTTTGAAAAGTGGGTGTATGGAGATGGGTTCGGCCGTGAGGTTGTGAAGGAAAGAATGTGAATGTTGTTTGATGGTTTTTGAAAAGGATTAGTGGTTTTGAATGATTACATTTTGCATGTTCATGAAACTTGTTTAATTCACACAACTCAAGAGAGAGGTGGGCATCCTCATTGCCGCCACCTATCATCCCTCTCACAATACACACATATACATACAATATATACACATGATGCAGATATAAAACAGATATTTTACTGACTACCGAGTATTTTATCTGACGTTTCATCACGTTTTAACGCTTTTAAAAATTATTTTATCAACTTATAAAAATAATCCTACTAAAATATTACTGAATAATATTTTGTCATTCTATATTGACTGCGTTATCTACGTTTCGCAGTATACACGCGGTATCGCACGGTATGTGCTTAAATTCGCAAAATAAGAATTTTAAGCGCTTTAATTAATTTTTCTTCACGATTATGATTAGAAATATGATTTCAATCATAACGGAATATTTTTCAGATTTTAATATTATCCGGGCGGTCACCGACGTTCGTTTCGCATTTTGTTCGTTACGCGATAAGCGTTTATCTTTTCATTGCCAACTGTCTTTCTAATTTAGTTTGGATTTACCAAACTTCTGTTATTATTAAACAAGATCATATCTAATAAAATCTTATTATTATTTAGTCACTACATGTGTCACAACAGAACGGTACTGGCCTAAATTGTCGGGTGTCGTACACCCTAGCACGTACTTAACGAGGCGCTCAACACGTAACCAGTGCTAGTACGCATCCTGTCATATGTTACGCGCGTACCGACGCTGGGTTACGCGTCCGATTTCGCATTACGCACATACCGGTGCTGGGTTACGAGTACCGCGTTATGCGGGTTCCCACACTAGCTTAAGAGTCCGATTACGAGTTTCGCTTGTACCGACGGAGGGTTACGCGTCCGATTATACGTTTCACGTGTACCGACGCTTGGGTTACCCATCTAGTTTAGTGTTACGCGCGTACCGTTGCTGGTTTACGCGTTACGCATGTACGGGCAATGATTACGCATCCAATTCCGCGTTACGCTCGTACTGTCGTTGGGTTACCTGCTCGATTACTTGTTACGCACGTACCAGCGCTGAGTTACACCTCCGATTACGTGTTTCGCTCATCCTGACACTTGGTCACGCGTCGGATTACGCATTTCGCTCGTGCCGCAGGGTTACGCGTCTGATTCTATGTTTCGCGAGTATCAGCCGCTTGGGTTATGCATTTGATTCAGTATTACACGCGTACCGTTGGTTTACGCGTTACACACGTACATGCACTAATTACGCGTCCAATTTTGTGTTATGTTCGTACGGGCGCTGTACGATTTCGTGTTACGCGTGTACCGGCGTTGTGTTATCTATTTGATTTCATGTTACACGCATACCATCACCCGTTACGCGTTCAATGCTTGGTTATGTGCTTACCGGTGCTGGGTAATGACGAGGTACCGGGTGGGGGGGGGTTGGTGGTGGGTTGTTATGCCTTGTTGAATAATTTGAGATGACCTAAAATGACCCGCTGAGTAATTTGCGGTAGCCCAAATTGACCCGTTTGACTAATCTGAGATGACCTGAATTGACCCGTTGACTTCTTTGAGGTGACCAAAATTGACCCATAGACAAGTGATTTTTACCCAAATCAACCCATTCTTTGTAGAATGGATCAACATTGCCACTTGTAATCTTTATATAAAATCATCAATTTGATGTTGATCTTGTATATATAATGCCATAATATATTCTGCAACAAGTGATTTGCTATTGCCTCTTTTTCTGTCATAGATTTTACTTATGCTTCTCTATTGCCAGTGGCGGATTTACACTTAGCTAGGGGGTTCCCGGGAACCTGTTCGATCCGTAATTTATAGTGTTAACGTATATAGAATATTCTAAAGGAACCCCTTAATATTTTGTAGAGGAACCTTATAAACAAATGTGTAGAGTGGTTCACTGGTCAATGTCTGCGCCGAGTAACTTGATGTCGCCTGTTTGAGTCCTGTTAATCCCGTTTTTTTGCCTTTTTTTTGCGTTTTTTCTTTTTTTTTAAGTGAAAAACAAATCAGGGACTTAGGGTTTAGTTCTTATTCGCCTTTTGCCCCTTTCCTTTTTACTCACAAACCAAAAACACAGACATCATCTCCCCTCCCTCTAGCCACTCATCCACCATTATTGCTACCACTCATCCACCTTCTCCAATCTCCACTCTACAGCCACTCGCCGGAGCAGTCACGCAGCCGGCAGCCGCCGCAACCCCTTCTCCACTCTCCAGCCATCGTTATAAGCTGTAAGTTATGTAGTTAGTGCCTGTAATTGCTATCAGTTTGAATCTAGTTAGGGTTTAATATTCACATTTATAGTGTGATGCAGAGTGTGTGTGTGATACTGTGATGAGCTTGAATGAATAGGTAAAAGTGTGTTAGGCTTTAATTTTACTTTACTTGATGCTGCAGTTAAGTTGTTAGGGACAAACATGGTAGTAATTGATGTTGTTTTGATTAGTTAGGGTTTAATATCCAAATTTATAGTGTGATTCAGAGTGTGTGATGAGCATGAATGAATTGGAAGAAGTGTGTATTGTTTCTTATGGTTAATTTTTACTTTTTTGCGTTTTTTTTTTTTTTTTGGTTTTGAGAGAGTTAGTTAGGGCTTTAATATTACTTTACTGCTGTAGTTGGTTTGTTAGGGTTAAACATGGTAGTAATTGCTTCGTGTTTTTAACTTTATCATGAAGATGTTTTTTTCATTATTGAATCGTATTTTTATTATGTTATGAACTTTACCCGACCCGAATCGTCAAACCGTTCCGTACTTTTTTATGTTCGGACACTTAAAAAAGTGAACCCCTTGGAAAAAAATCCTGGATCCGCCACTGTCTATTGCTACTTCTTTGTGATCTCCACTCTCTCTTATCACACAGGAATTTATAGCTTTTATGTTCTAAAAAAGGGGTATGATTGTTTTCTAAATTATGCATTTAAATTTTGTTTGTTATTGTTTGAGTTTCAGTTTCAGTTTGGTTGTGTAATTGCTTTAAAAACTTACATGCAGTTCTAGGGTTTTGTGATTATAGGTTGAACTAATTGAGGAGTGTTTCAGTTGTAGTTCAATGATAGATATGTAGGCTTTACTTGCCCCCTTTTCCCACTGTAACCAGTTAATATCTAAAAATTATTCAACATATACAAAGACCATGGTAAGGAATAGTGTTTCCCTGCCATTGGTTGAAATGGGCGGCTTCAACATATACAACGACCATGGCAGGGAATAGTGTTTCCCTGCCATTGGTCGAAATGGGCGGCCGACATTCCCCTACTGGTCCAACCAGTTTATTATTTTATATCAACTTTAAAATTACGGTTTTGCCCTCAGTTTAAAATTCCGCTTTTCTACCAACTTAAAAATATAATAACTCTTTTGGCAGCAGGTCAAAATTACAATTTTACCCTTGGTTCAAAAATTACGATTTTACCCACAGCTTATTATTTTATACCCGCTTTAAAATTACGGTTTTGCCCCCAGTTTAAAATTACGTCTTCGCCCCCAGTTCAAAATAAAATTATGCTTTTGCCCCCAGCTCAAAATTACGATTTTCCCCTCGGTTCAAAATTACGATTTTACCCTCAGTTTAAAATTACTTTTTTGCCCTCAGCTAAAAATAAAATTATGCTTTTCCCCTACCTAAAAATTATGATTTTACCCTCGGTTCAAAATTATGATTTTCCCCCAGTTCAAAATAAAAATGACTTTACACCCAGCTAAACCGAAAATACGATTTCGCCATCGGTAAAAAAAAAAAGTTTTACTCTCAGACAAAATTACGTTTTCGCCCCAGTTCAAAATAAAATTTTGTCGCCCCCCCCCCCCCCCCGGCTCAAAATTACGATTTTACACCAGTTTATTATTTTATACCGACTTTAAAATTACGGTTTTGCCCCCTGTTTAAAATTACGTCTTTGCCCCCGGTTCAAAATAAAATTATGTTTTTGTCCCCAGCTAAAATTTACGATTTTCCCCTCGGTTAAAACTTATGATATCACCCTCAATTCAAAATTACGTTTTTTGTCTCCAGTGCAAAATAAAAATATGATTTTCCCCTAGCTAAAAATTAGGATTTTACCCTCGGGAAAAAAATTTGATTTTTCTCCCAAGTAAAAATAAAAATATGACTTTGCCCTTAGCTAAAAATCGTGTCAAGGAGCTGTCTAACACTCTTTTTACTTTTTATTTCTAGCAAAACTATAGTACTGTTTTTTAATTGGTTGAGAATTATTCGGTTATCGCCCCACAACGCGGGCAGGGCATCACCTAGTTAACTACATATGTAATCACACAAGTCAGTTTATGTTTACAATACTTGGCAATTCGGAAGTGCTCCCAGTCTTTCGATCGTACTTGATCAGATACATCAAAAGTCGTTAAAACCCCAAAATGCATAAAAAAAACACCCACATATAAAACCTAGTTACTTTACAACTAATTATAAACAACCTAATCAAGCCCAACTGCAAAAGCAAAGATATGAAAATTCGTTTACCTTCTTTCCTTGATGAATGCTGGTCTGGTGTTGATAAAAAAAAAAGAAGGGATTGCAATTACAGACCACCTGGACCCGTATTTTGATTACTTAAAAAAGCCAAACGTAGGGTTGTAGAAGGTAATGACTTGGGGAGACTTTAGAAGCAGAGAGATCCCCACCAATGACGTGCTTCCATGACTTGTAATAACCCAAAGCATCTTCTTTCTGCTTTCCATCATCATACACAGGGCTAATACCATACTCCCTTACATTTGCATAATCTGGGCCTTCACCACCATAGCTAAGACCTAACAAACTCATATAAATGCGAACTTTATCACCATCTTCAAACTCATTTTTCCCAAACATCCAATGGCTTAACCATACTACAACTACTCCATCACCATCTTCAAACGCATCATCTTCTGGAACAAGATACATCATAGGCTGGTATGTCCAGGAGGAGTTCTTTGTCAGATTGCTTATTTTGATTATTGAAGGGCCAACTTCCTTCATGCTTGAAATCGTATGAACAATGCACACATTTAGCCCTTTAATCTTACCTTTTTCAGGAGATGATTGCAAGGTAAATAATGACCCACTGCTTCTATGTGTGAACCACTTTGGAACCTCTTGCCCTTGAAGATATGTGCTGAATATTCCATGTTCATAAATCATCTGAGTGTCACATCAAAGTTTTATTAGCTTTTAAATGCATATTAAAAGGTTAAAATTAAAGATATATAAAGAGACATTCACCTGAGCTGGAAGTTTTTTTCGATCCAAATGGTGGTAAATTCCACTCCCATTGGCCTCCGAAAACCAGCAGGGGTTCAATTATGCTATATTAATCCAACCCAAACTGCATAATACCTCTTCATCAATTTCTGATAAAGCTTGTATTTTGAATATGTGCTGGATCTCAGTCAGGGTAAAACTTCCGTGATAAAAAACTCTAGGCGCAGCTGACTTTTCTGGATGAAATTTTATTTTCTCCAATGAGTCGCAAAAGTATACATCCAACCGCTTTAATTGGATTGGAGCACACAAGACTGTTTTCAGGTTCCGACACCTATAAAAACTGAGTGTCTCCAGCCTAGCAAGGCTTCTCACACAATCAGGCATGGAATCCATTGGATTTCCATCCAAATACAACTTCCTCAACATTGGAAGGTTACTAAAATCCATAGGAAATGATTCATTATACAAATTACAATTTTTAAGGGACAACGTTACTAGTGATCTTGGTAAAGAACTCGCAAAGGACTTGGAACTTCTTGGTACCATGGTAGATGAAGAAGACCCATTAGACTTCATGTTAACATTGTCAGCTGGAAATTCACCAAGATTTGAACAACCATCTATTAGAAGTTGAGTAAGCTTCTTTAGCTTTCCTATGCTTCTTGGAAGTTCCTTCAACTTATTGCATTCACTCAAATCAAGGATTTCAAGTTTTTGACAACAAGTGCCAATTGACTCACAGACCTCAATGAGACTTGTGCATCTAGCGAGTGTCAACCTTTCAAGTAGAGGGAGCCCAGAGAAGTGACCCACTCTAACAAGCTCATGACAACTACTCAGATTAAGAAACTTCAGTGACCTGAGAAGCTGTTAAATTAACAAATAAACAAAATTAAGATGCATGTTAGTGTTGCAAAGATACTTAAACAAGATAACTAGAAGCTTGAGATTTTAGTACCTTAGGCTTCTTCCAAAGCTGTTGTAGTTTGCTATTAGACAAGTCAAGAGCTACCAAATTCTCCATTTGTAAGTCTGACGGAATATAACTCAAAGGGAATCCATGCATGCATAACCATCTTATACCATGAGGAAAATTCTTGTAGGATCCACTGAGTTGTACATAGTTTAGTTGGAGTAGTTTTAAGTTACGCATTTCACTTAAAGCAAGTGTCTCAAAGTCGCCTTTTGTTTTACGAGATGAGGAACACATTCCCGAAACCCAACCAAATAACCACCAAAGACAACTGAATGATGGATATGATCTAAATCCAAACATTTGCATATTGGCACTACTTGGTTCTTTCCATATTTCATTCTCAAATGTTCTCATGTCAAGGGCCAGTCCTTGAGTTATTGTTGTTCCCTAAGAAATAACAAATAGTTAAGAAAGTTGTCTATACATGATACAAACTAATTATCAAAGTACACAGAAAAAGTATACATGAATACCTGTCTATTTTGCAACACATCCAAGCACTCCTCATTGTGCCATAATATACTACGCTTCCATGGCTTCTTAGGTGATTCTTGATAAACTATATCTCTCCCCATGTCTTGAAGAAGTTGATGCATTGCCAATTTATCAGATGATTCTACAGTGAGAAGACATCTGTTGATAAGAATCTTTATCCCAGATGATTTCCCTATATCACAAGCTTTTAGTATGTCTTCAGTGAACTTTCTATCTTCGCTAACGAATAAACAAGCAATGTATTTAAACAGTTCCTTGTGTTTTTCAGATGGCAAAGTATCATAACTAATTTTCAGGACCTTTTTAATATCTGGATTAATTTCTTTCCCTAGTGATTCTAAGATATCCTCCCATGTAGCGTTTTCACTACGGAAAGAACTGCCCAAAACTTTAAGAGCCAATGGATGCCCTTGACAATATTCAACGACCTTTATTGACTGCTTTTTGTCACCTTCGTTGGGTTCATTGCATCCAAAGGCATGCCAACTTAAAAGCTGAAGAGATTCCTCATCATTTAAGCCTTGCAGGCGGTGCTTTGTATGCTTTGGTGGAACTTGCGTTTGAAACAGCCTACATTTTTCTGTTAACGATTCGTTCTTAGATGTTATTATGATTTTGCTTCCCGGATGAAGACCTTTTGTCCCAATTAACACATCCAACTGCTCAAACTTACTTATACCATCAAGAACAAGAAGAGTTCTATTCGTAAAAAGTGATTTCTCAATCTTCAAGGTGGCTGCATTAACATTGTCGATGTCCATCCAACTTCTCGCTTGAATATCTTTAAGGAGCTGTTTTTGTAAATCAAGCATTCGATTCGGCGATGTAGACCTCCTTTCGATGTCTTCAAGAAAGCAGCTTCTTTCAAATTCGTGATAGTGCAACTGAAAGACATAGTTTGCTAAATATGTCTTTCCGATCCCAGCCATACCCCATATTGTGAGAATTTCAGCTATTTGCCCAGATCCATCTTTCAAGAATGAAGTGATGTCTTCAACAGAAGACTCCATCCCAATAAGTTTCGGGATCTGACTCCTTTTGTGCAGATCTAGTCTGCTACTTATCTCTTTAACTATTTTTTCAATAAGTTTGGTCTCTCGCCTGGAACCAATCCCACGTAATTACATCAAAAAAAATAATGAACAAATAATAACCAATTCCAAATCATATTCACATATAATAAGACGAAAAAGGAAGTGGTTAATTACCTGCCATTTGCTTCTACACCTTTTAAATCAGCAACTCGTGTAAGTGCTTTCTCCCATTGTTTTATTCTCTGAGCCCACCGACTTCTTTTCTCTTCATCAGACTCTGACTCCATCCTCTGTTTATGCTCTGCCATTGCTTCTCCGAAGCTGTTTCGTTGCTTCCTGACATCGGAAGGGTTGACATGATAGAAGATGGGGTAAACGATATGATTGGGTTGCTCCATGATGAGTGCCAATTCATCAAGGCACCATGTGGAAGAAGCATAATTCTTGGACAACACGATAATAGAAGAATGAGATGCCTTAATCGCATTCTCCAGTTTCGGTTTTAGAAACTCTCCGATTCGAATCTCAGAGTCATCGAAGAAGGTGTCAATGGTGGCTTCACGCAGTGCTTTGAGGAGATGATCGGTGAAATTAGAACGAGTATCCTCACCTCTAAAGCTTAAAAATACATCATAATCGTAATTTGATAAAGAAGAAGAAGAAGAAGATTGCTCTGTAATTTCAGTAAGAACAACCATTGTGGGTAATCAAAATCGAGTGTGAAGCAAATTCGTTGGTTGATTCGTATTAGATGATCGAAGATGAGGTTGACTTGTGGACCGAATTAGACAATAGTAGTCTTCTATGTCATTTCTTGGAAATTTCCTTCTTTGATGTTCTTTTATTATAAGGCCATGTGTAGTCATAACGCCCTTTTGTGGGCGTTATGCGACACGTGGCGCGCCACGTCAGCGTGGGGCGTTATGGGGCCTTATGCATTTTAAGCCCGTAGTCATAAAGCCCCCGTCTAATCATTACTCAATTATTAATTTCTAATTTTTTATAATTATTTTCTAACTTTATAAAATTAAAATTCATTTCATTAAATTAAAAAACATTACACTAAAATAAAAATAAAAAAAACATTACACATAAAAAAAAAACATTACACATAAAAAAAAAAAAAAACGGTTCCAAAAAAAAAAAAGTTGGACTAAAAAAATAAAAAAAACAACACTTCAAAGATTAATCTTCTTCGTCTTCGTTCTCTCCTTCTTCCTCTTCGTCTTCGTTCTCTCCTTCTTCCTCTTCGTTTTCGCAAGATATAGGTGCGCCGCAAGATGGGTCGTGGAGGGGGAGTAGGCCGAACGTGCTCAAGTGCTTGCATCATAAAAGTACACACACTCGTAACCGCTTCTTCCTCCTCCGCGTCTTCTTCGGGCGAAAAAAATCTTCGGTAAATATTGGTGAACGAGTCTTCCGACGGGGAACCCATTTTTTTGAATAAGGTGAGAGTAGCTTCAACACTTTTTAAAAAATATAGAGAGAATGAGAGTTGGAATATATTGATTTGTAAAAAAAATGGAAGAGTTGGAATGTATTTATAGTGTGAAAATTAAAAAAAATGAATTTTTTTTTTTTAAATATGACCGTTTGACAACGCTCAAAAGTCCAAAAGATCAATCGATAGCGCCGCGATATTTTTCGCGCTCTGAATTTTTTTTTGGGCATAGCGCCCTTCGTCCCGGTGTGGCCGGCGCCATCTCGGCGCTATGTGGGTTGGTCGCGCCCCAGTACGCAAGGTCTAACACCTCCTTTTCATTTCCCTTATTTTCTTGGAAATTTCCCTCTTTAATGCTTTTTATCATAACACCTCCTTTAAGTTTCATTTCCCTTATTAGTTGTTGATTCAACTTTAGGATATTGTGGTTTAATTATGTAACGTATATAAAAATAAAAATAAAATATTTACTTAGTGAAATACCTTACTTTCCACAACTTTATGATGGGTTTTCTTGATATTTTCTGTTACAATATATTATATCTTTATAGATCATTTAAATGAAAATTAGTTTTCAAAAATACTCTATCATCAATCAGACAACAACAGATTTTTTAGAAATTTTCTTGGAAAACTTCCTTCATAATAAAACAGTAGTTGGAAATTCTGAATTTTATATTACACCTCAACTTTGTTCAACTTATTTTAACAAGATTTAAAGTAATTTGATAATTTTATATTAACGATGCCCTTTATTATAAAGAATGATTTTGTAAAAATGACACAAACAAATAATTACTCACCAACGCGACTCGCCTAAATGGCAGAGTCATAGAAGCACATTAGCACATGCCTCTTAGAAGGTGGTTCTAGGTTCAAAGCTGGACAAAAGGTAATAATTTAGGATTGTTGGTGTAATTATTAGACCATACGGTGTGGGTGTGGGTGTGGAAGTGTGGCGTTTATGCCCTTCCACGCCGCACACACCAAACCGAACCTCGGGTTGTTGACGACATTGTGGACGGGGCTTGAGAGTTTCCACCGGCGTTGATGTTAAATAAGCGTTGACGTGGCGTGCTCTGATTGGACGTAGTTACTACCAGCCATTAGACCCCAACAACATAATTTAAAAATTTTGTTTAAAAAAAATAATTCACCCCATCGATATAAAAAAACTCACCATTTTCACAACACTCTTTTCTACCCAACTCCTTCTCAACCTTCATTGTTATAAAATCTCTTAACTTTTTTATAAAAAAATAATGCATCCACACAACCGCTTTGGCCAGCATCCAAGAAGAAAATCCACGTGTTCAACAACATCCAATAAGAAAGAAACACTAAAAAAATGAAGACTTTTAGCCTTTATGAAGAAAAGTAAAAGCAAACCGATATGAAAATACATGTTATGAGAGCACCTTAAAAGCGAAGAGCGGGAAACGTATATGAAACTAAAAAAAAAAAAAAGAAATCATGTATAAATATCGTACCTAGTTTTGGTTATTTTCTATTATGTTTTTATGTTTCATTTTTTAACTTTAAATTATGTAATTGTTTTTTTTTTTTACTAATGTAATCTTTTTTATTTAAATTTTGTAAGTGTTTTTATTATTGGTAATTATTATATTAGTAATAATGCTATTTTTAAAAAAATTAATAGATGATATATAATTATTAAATAAAAATAATAAAAAATATGTGCCACGTGTCGAATAACGCCCCTTCCCACACCCCTTTTTTTCCACCACGCCACTATTCTGACGCGTGCTGACGTGACGTCCACATGTCGAATAACGTCTATTCTTTAAGCCCTTCCACACTGTGTGGTCTTATGCTACTTAAGTTGTTGTATCGCATTGTTAAACCACATGGTGTGGGCGTGGTGGAGCGGCATTGTTGTCTTTCCACGTCGCACACACCACATCGGGCCCGACGTTGTCATGTGGGCTTGAGATTTCCCACCGGCGTTGAGAGTTAAAGTGTGTCGACATGGTGTGGTTTGATTGGGGGTCCCTACTAATCGTTGGACCCCAACATCATTATTTAAAAAAAAAAGAGATTTTTCATTTAAAAAAATTATTTGACCTCCTCTAATAACGATGCGCACTTATTAGCGTACGGTCATCTTCTTGCCAACCTACCTTTTAGGTATCCACAACAACCACTCACTCCTCTATCAACAACTCCACCTACACCCGAATCTGTACCAGAAACCCTACCTACACCACCCGAATCCTCTATGCGAAGAAAACGAAACCACAAAAAAACGAGTCCGAAAAGGAAAAAGCAAAAGAAGATCGTTGTGTACATCCGTGGACAAATGATGAAGAGTTTGTGTTGATGAAATCGTGGCTTTCGATTTCAAAGAATTCGGTCATAGGTATATTTTATTTTTTTATTGTAAAAAAACATTCCATTTTTGGTTTTATATATATATATATATATATATATATATATATATATATATATATATAATATTTAAATGTAGATTTTTTTGGTAGGTATCAACCAATATAGTGACGATTTTTGGAACTGAATTAACGATCATTTTCACAAAACTTTGGGACGTGTCGAAAAAAATAATAGTCTCTCGTGTAAGTGGCGTGAAATAAACACCGCCATGACCGCTTTCTCGGCCACTACAACAATCTAAAGAACAACCCAAAAAGTGGCGAAACGGACACCGACTTGTAGACACGTGCGGTATCCTTGTATTTGGAAGGCAAAAAAGGGCCACCTTTAAATACATTCATTGTTGGCACGTTGCGAAAAACTTCCCAAAATGGGCACCAGTACCTTTAGCGGGACAATCGTCCTCCAAAATGTCCAAAAGTTGTTCCTCCACTAGTCGCTCGGATGCTCGCACCGACTTTGAAATCAATGTAAGAGACGATGATTTTGAAGCCGAACGACCACTGGGAGGAGATAAAAAAAAAAAAAAAAAGTGGTCCCAAAAATCATCTACTGCGAGTGATGAAAAAAACCCCGCTTTGGACGTGAAGGGGTATGGTCCTAAATCCTGCGCCGACCATACAAGTCAACCTCAGGTTGCGCGCGAGACCATACCCACATTAAACTGAATTGATAACTTCCCCGACCTCGAGCCGGCTAAACAGGTGTGTTCCGAGTCGCGCGCGAGGTCAAGACAAAGACGAGATCAGTTTTGACACTTAGCTCCGATTGCAAAGGACCTGTCTTCCTTGGCCCTGCGCCGACTGCTCAGATTATGCCTAGAGTCGCGCAGAGGTAAGAAGCGCAAGTAAACATCAGACAAGTACAAAAGGTACAAATGGCAGATCAGTGGGCCAATAAGCGTCCAACAGGCTGTACCTGATCATGCCACACGATGGACAATCGTACGGGAGACAAAAAGGAACACAAGAACGTCTACATGGCACCAATCAGCGTGCGCCGACCACTGCTCCACGATCTCCACTTAGCTGCTGATGACAGGCCAGACAACAAGGACAGTCGTCAGGACACGTGGGTCCATTCAGCGTGCGCCAGCTACCCTCTCGCCAAGAATCACTAATGGTCGTGGCAGAGGGGACAAAATGGACATTCCTTGTTATCGACTATAGGCCCAAGGACCATCAACCCATCTCCTTCACAAACCACCCCGGCTATAAATAGTGAACTTCACCTCCAGGTTTAAGGATCTCTCTCTTGCTCTCTCACTCTATACACACACTATTATCCTCAAAATAGATACTTATTCTCACGCCGGATGGTGGTTACATGTAACACCTCGTAAAATCGTTTCTAATATTGTAATTATGTCAAATGTTGACTAGGAGAGACTATTTTTGCCAAACAATGAAAGAATGAATGTGGAGGGACTAAAAGTGTCAACATGCTTAAACTATGCCTCTGAATGACCTTTACGGTGTTCGTATTTATTAACGAGCCACTTGTTGGACGAACGAAACCGTTTGTGATTTAATTCAAAAGTTTGTGAGTTGAAGGGTTAAAAGCGTCAACATGTTAAATTATACCTCTGAGTGACCTTTTAACGAACGCGGAGCTTTATGATGTTCGGTTATACTCCCAGGTATACCTAATACTGGCTTAGAAGGGTTAAATGTGCCAAGAATGAAAGTTATATTAAGTTTAAAGGTTGAGGGGCTGATTTTGTCAAGTTGTAAAATTGTTTTGCTGAACCAGAGGCCCTCGCGGGGCGCGACCCCATTTGGTCGACTCGGTCGCGGGGTGATGTGTGTAAAATGTAACATATAAATTACATCAAATGAGGCATAAAACTAACCCTTTTTAGTACTAATGTTGGAAAAAGTGTGCTTTTGTCTTCCGTTTGTATTTTCAGGACTAAATGAGCGTAATTGAACAAAAGTAACAAATTTGCAGCCAAATCTAGCATAAATACAAAGAAAGGAATAAACGTGGCATGCCGGACCCCTCGACAGCATCTTCCCAAGCAAAAACAAAGAAACAGAAGGCTGACCACGGCCCCGTACCCAGCGGACACGGGGGCATGGCCAGGTGTCTGCAGAAAAGACAAAGTCATAGATGCTTCTATTCCCAGCATGGGGGCGTGCCCAGCTCAACACGGGCCATGGTCAATGCTAAGATTCGCAAAATCTTGCAAATCTTGATAGTACAGATTCGCTTATAGACACGGGGCTGAGCCCAGTGAACACGGGGGCGTGTGGAGCTAATGCAGACAAACTGCAATTAGTAAAGAAAGAGAAAGAGGATGGACACGGGGCCGTGTCCGGGCTTCTGTGCAGGCTATAAATAGGGGTGATTGGTTCACTTCAAAGGCATCCCTTGGCAAACCACCTCTCTCCCACTTCATCCACACTCCACCACCATCACAACACCCACATCCACCACCATCATCCATCATCCATCTTAGAGTGTGTGTAGTAGTCTCGGGATCCAAGATTGATAGTAAGAGTTCTTGACAATCAAAGGCCATGTTTGCCTAAGTCTCTTACATCACTTGGTGAAGACAAGCATTTAATGTAATACTTTTGATTTTTAATCTTTTCGCACTTTTTATTTGGTTTTGTATTAATGACTTTAATAACTAGTTTCTTATGTTGAAGGTGAAACTTCCTTATCATTTGTCCGTGGTGTCTTGGCGTTATTTTACTGTCTATATAAAATAAAAGATTTCCACCATTCATATCTCTACGGTCTATATAGAGATATGTTGGTTACCTGGTCGGGGGTTAAGGGAATAGTTTGATAAGGTTCTTGCCTTGTTCAGTGTATAAATCCTACAAGGACTTGGGTCAAGCTTACTAGGACCTCCTTCAATACCCAATGGTATTGGATGGCGGGAGTGCGAATGGCTTGATCCCCTCATATGTAAACTACTATTAATACATTAACCCGGCTACTTGGGATTGTATCCCTGCTGACTCAAACCACTTAGCCGAGGGTAACGTCACCTTCAAAAGAGGGGCCTACCACATTACGCATTAATAACTTAATTAATTATCTTTCAATATTCCAACCCTTTAGGATTGTATCCTTGCTGACTCAAACTACTGGGTTGAGGGTAACGTTACCTTCAAAAGAGGGGCCTACTACTATAACTAAGATAATCTCTTAAAAAGTGCGGAAATCATCAAAGGTTACATTAAAGGCGAGTCGGATCCAAGTGATTCATCTTGTCTATCTATTTTATTTTATTTTATTTTTATTTTCAGCATTTTTAGTTTTTATTTTCATGTTCAAAACCTTTTTCTAAGACTTTTGATTTGATTAGACATTGAGGATGAACCGGTACTAAAAGCTCTTGTGTCCTTAGACGACCTCGGTATCTTACCAACGCTATACTATGCTCACGATGGGTGCACTTGCCCATGTGTGTGTTTATTGTTAGTAGAATATCGTGTTTTATAAATTTAAAACTTGACTAACGTGTTAAAAAGGGTTTAAAATATAAAGAAAAAAATATACTACACCCGACACACACCAAGTTTTTGGCGCCGTTGCCGGGGACACAAGGATTTTAAGAAAGTTAGGAATCAACGGCCTAATTGTTTTTTCTTACTTTTCTGTTTTTTTAGGATTTTTTCTAAATTTTCAGCTTTTGCAGACAGCAGCACGGGGCCGTGCCCGCTGAACATGCCCCCGTGCCCGATCTTTGGTACTGACAATCCTGTTTTAAGTCAGACAGTAGTTGAACACGGGGCCGTGCCCACTGAACACGCCCCCGTGCCCAAGCTTCAGTTACTGAAAATAGAACCGTAAGATCCCGACGGTTGGTAATTTCTGACACAAACATGAGTGATACTGATCATTTTTACTTTCGCTCCTCTTATGGTACTTGGTGTCAAATATGCGGCGGATCTCATGAAGATTTAAAATGTTATTTTTTAAATTACACTCCCCACTATATAGACCCATCGTTTTCCTGTAGCCTTAAGATGGGCGAAAGTAAAAACAATCCTTATCTCTCCCTCGAATGCTCTCAATCATCTCTTCTAGGTGATATGATTCTCGAATAATTATTTCAAATGGAAGAAGTAATTCTCCAATTGATAAGAGAACTTGAGATGGAAATAACTAATTCATCTCAATACGACGATCAAGGAGAATTATTGAGAACGCATTCGGATACTAACAACATCGTTGCTCCCGAAATCACCTCTAACTTTTGTGAGGACTTGAGCGATAGTCGTCCCTGTGTCGATTGTGACGTGAAGGACTTCCCATCGGTTTCCGCCGATGCATACATAGACCTGAGCGATTCGACATACACCTTCTTTAACGAGAGCCCGGATAAGGGAAATAAAGGTTGGTCTTGCCCAACGGTATTTAGATTAGGATTCACCCTTTCCGATAACCTCTTGTGTTCTTGTCTTGTCACACCTCGACTACGTAAAACAACAAATCGTGGCGGAAACGTCGGGGAGTGTTATAACAGAATTATTAAATATTAAACATTGTCTTAAAGTTAAATAAGCAAGTCAAACATAGTCTATCATCGTTATTAAATCACTAAGGCCTCGTCCAGTCCTAAGTGAGCATGCATCCTATTCGCAATCAACATTAAGCAACATCACCTGAAACATATGTAAAAACAAAGTCAGCAAAGAAATGCTAGCGAGCACATAGTTTTTGTGTGAGTGTCAGATTCATGGCTCGTTTATTCGTTTAAATAACTCGTACAACTTCGTTAATCGACATTAGAAAACCTTGTTTTGTAAACTGTTTGTATTGTAAAATGAATAACCAAGTCAACACAGATTGGTTATAATTTATAAACCTCGATGCCATGAATCTTAACCCAAAACATTTGCTTTCGTAAATCGTTATCGTAATAAAACTCGTATGGTTTATATAGTTTCGTAAACATCGTTCTGTGACATCGTTAACTCGTTCTCGTTATAGATCATCGTTTATTTGTTTAAATCGTTCAAATCGTTCAATTGTTCAAAATCGTACAATCGTTTAATATCGTTCTCGTTCCAATCGTTCTCGTTTTAATTGTGAAAACTACTTTTGGTCATCTCGCTAATAACATTCAAACCTTCGTGACTCGTTCATCGTTCAATTCGTTCAACTCGTATTAACAAACCACCAAAGGATAAGTTAACAATCATCAGGTTCAGTCGTTACCCACATAACCCACACATAACCATGGGTGCAGTAGGATAACGGGATTTGTCGGATCCTATGGTACCATAACCTAATACTGGTCGGTTCGGCCAAAATTAATGAATGTCATTCGTTATGTAACTACAACCAACAAGTCCGTTCACATTATCGAAATAGTTTTTAGTTTGGTATAAACCATCTCAATCGTTTTGAAACCATCGTTAGAATATCAAAATCGTTTTGATACATATGAATCACCCCAAAACAATCGAAAACAGTAAAAAGAGGGGATCTATGTACTCACCTTTAGGTGCATTTTTATATGATAACACAATCCCTCAAATTGTTTATTCGTCCTAAATTAAATAAGGATGACTTAATAATCAAAGACCCACAAAAATACATAGGTTTCTCCGATACTCAGAATTTTCACATAACTTTGAGACTTCTCGAAAAGTTATTATTTTTTATTATTTTGGTGTATTTGTATATATGTACTTCAAGCGTAATACACATAATCTTGTCAACACTAACACATCATCATACACATATTGTAAAACACATAGCACATTGTAACACATAAAATTTACTTGTGAACAACCCATTCTAGTTATGTCGAAAATCACTTATTTTAGCGATTCGGTGACATTTTTTGGCGTCGGAAGTCACGTATGACTAACCAAACACCAAGTAAACTTAATATAAGTTAAAATACTTGTTTTTATATCAAAAATATCAGTTTGGTCACTGATCTAAAACAGTTTAATAAAAATCCTCCGAAAAGGCGATTTTTAACCGTTTTACCGCATAGTTTTGCATCAAACGTTACCCGAACCATCCCAAATCGAAACGACTTGAAATTTTAACATAACCCATGTTATTTACTGAATAAAATAATGGTTATACTCATGATAGTGCAGGTCTTACATAAAGCACATAAATCATGCAAATTTCATCAAAACCCTTGCATTTTAACTATTATTCAAAACTAAGCTGTTTTCGGGAATTTTAATAAAATAGTTAAATTATTCCAAAAATTCCCAAATTTTTACAGAATGTTTTAAACGATCCAAATATTATTGTGTACAAATATCGGGATCCAATTCATTACCAATATTTTATAAAAATTCATTTACCGGACTGCAATCAGATTCGTCAGTTTCTGACTGCAGTCCACGGAATAATTAATTTAAAATTCATCGTAAGTCCAATTGATGAAATTCCAGTGGGAGAATTACTATGAAATCAGTGGTCATCTACAGTACAAATTTCATGAGCTAATTCTACACAGATTTCAAGTTATGACGAAAAACATAACACACATTATCTGTAGTAAAAACGCAGCTTCTGCTGCTGTTACAAAACGGGCCTTTAGAAATAGTAAACGACCTCAAAAAAATATGATTCTAGTGCCATTTTCTTCGTTTTTCGAAAATACATAATTTAGGCTTCAGAAAATCAGTTTTTCGATTTATAATGATCCGTTTACAGCCAGATGAAGTTGGCTGAAAATGCTAATCAGCATGCTTTTTTCATAGTTAAATGTTACTAAAATGTACCAACAAATGTCCTAAACAAGTTTCTATCAAGAAATCAACATTCAAAACTCATACACCCATATATATATATGTATACGGTTATACACACACATAAATATATCACCATTTTTATTTTGTATCAAGACCCATTTCATTTTAGATTTCAAGTTTGTGAAAATTCTAAGATTCAAGAGGAACTTCAATCATCAAGAACAATCCAAGAATCAAAAGTATGATTTAAAAATAAATGTTATAGCTTCAAGATTCAAGTAGGTTGTGGGATGAGATTTTGATGATATGAAGCTTGAATCACTTGAAAACACCTTGGAAACACCTTTGATTTTTCACAATCACTTGAAATATGCTTGGAAAGGGACTTGATTCTCAAGAACAAAGATTGAAGAAATGAAAATGGTGAGAGAGAGAGAGGGTGGACGGTTTGGAGGGAGGAGAGAGAGAGGAGATTGTGTGATCTTGGTAGGATTGTGAAGTGATATAGAAGATTATGTAGAGATTTATAAGAGATATGGAAGATTTGAAAAGATTGCATAATCTAAAAAAAAATCCAAGAAAGATCATACAATCAAGCAATATCAAAAAAGATATCTAGGAGATATGGCGTGATTTTGGTGGTCCTTGTGACCGTGAATTGAGAAGGGGGGGGGGGGGTTAAGTGAAATTTTGATGGTATACAAGATAAAAATAGGTGTTTAACTGGGTACCGGGTATTTTATCTAGCGTTTAAATCCCGGTTTATGGCGTTCTAAATTATTTTTATTATTTTATAAAAATAAACCCGTCAAAATATTACTGAAATAAATTTCAGTTGCCGAGACTTACTGCGTTGTCTGCGTTTTGCAGTAGAATCACTGTGTCGCGCAGAAACACGCGGTACGCGCTTAAACTTGAAAAATAACGTTTTTAAGCGTTTTAATTTATTTTTCAACACGGACCTGATTAAAAATAAATTTTTAATCATAACATAATATTTTTGGGATTTAGATATTATCCGGGCGGTCACCAACGTTCGTTTCGCAGTTTTGTCGTAATTAGTTCTTTAGTTCAAATAAACATGTTTTCGCCATACCGAATCCTTCGAAACTTATTTCTAAGTTATGTAAAGGATATTTAGGGTTTGTTTAGCTTATGTCACAGTTCCGGAGTGTACGTCGCGTTAAACTGATTGCGTTTACGCACCAGTTTGCGTATAACCTTCCAGAAAGTGATTTAAAGCTTGAAATCGGAATCGAATCAAATTGTAAAATCATCAAACACAATAACACATATAATAACACCAAAGCACATTGTTTTATTGATAATCAACATTGTTCTACATTATACGATGATTACAGAGCACAATTGTCACAGTCTCCCCTACTTTAGGAAATTTCGTCCCGAAATTTTATTTAGAGGAAACTTGTGAAAACAAATGCGGATATTTTGTCTTCATCTGGTCCTCACGTTCCCAAGTAAACTCGGGTCCACGTTTGGATTCCCAGCGAACTTTGACCAATCGAATCCGTTTGTTCTTCAACTGTTTGAATGTACCGTCCACTATCTCCACGGGTTTCTCGACAAAGTGCATTGTTTCATCGATTTGAATCTCGTCGAGAGGAATGTGAAGATCAGCATCAGCTAAACACTTTCGCAAATTTGACACGTGAAAAGTTGGATGAACATTTCCAAGCTCTAGAGGTAGCTCTAGTCGATAGGCAACCTTTCCAATTCTTTCAACAATCTTAAATGGTCCAACATATCGTGGTGCAAGTTTTCCTTTCTTTCCAAATCTAACCACTCCCTTCCAAGGTGACACCTTGAGTAGGACACGGTCTCCGACTTGAAATTCTAAGGGCTTGCGTCGCATATCCGCATAACTCTTTTGACGGTTTCGAGCTGTCACAAGATTATCACAAATTTTATTGATTTTGTCTGTTGTTTCCAAAATGAGTTCAGGTCCAGTAAGCTGGGCTTCAGCGATCTCATTCCAACAGACAATTGAACGACATTTTCGACCGTAGAGAGCCTCGAATGGTGCCATATTAATGCTAGCATGATAACTATTATTGTATGAGAACTCGATCAATGGCAGATGAGAATCCCAATTACCACCAAAGTCTATCACGCATGCTCTAAGCATATCCTCCAAAGTTTGAATCATCCTCTCAGATTGACCATCTGTTTGGGGATGATAAGCAGTGCTTAGATTTAGTTGGGTTCCCAACGCAGATTGCATGGTCTTCCAAAAATGAGATGAAAATCAAGCATCACGATCGGAAATGATATCTAAAGGAACACCATGTCGTGATACAATCTCGTCTATATAGATCTTGGCAAGCTTTTCAGCAGAGAAATCCTCACGGATTGGTAAGAAGTGAGCAGATTTTGTCAAACGATCAACTACTACCCAAATGGCATCATGACCTCTACTAGTACGCGGTAGTTTAGTAATGAGATCCATGGCAATGTTTTCCCATTTCCATATCGGTATCTCTGGTTGTACAAGCAAACCAGAAGGTCGTTGATGTTCAGCTTTGACTTTGAGACAAGTTAGGTATTTTGACACATACAAGGGAACATCCTTCTTCATACCAGGCCACCAATACTGAGTACGGAGATCCTTGTACATTTTATCAGCACCAGGATGGATAGAATAGCGAGACTTATGAGATTCGTCCATTACCAAGGTGCGAAAATCGTCTTGTTTCGGAATCCACAAACGATCCTTGAAGTAGAGCAAACCATCGTCTTTCCTTTCGAGCTAAAGCTCAAGTTGAAGTGGTAGCTCATTTTTCAATAAGCCTTTGATCACACATGATCGTTGAGCTTGAAGGACACGAGATTGTATATCAGATAGAGTTCGAACAGAATGAAGCTTGACTCGTTCCTTTCGACTAAGCGCATCGGCTTCAACATTCGCCTTACCAGGATGGTAGCGGATCTCGCAATCATAATCGTTTAAGTGTTCAACCCAACGTCGTTGCCTCATGTTCAGCTCCTTCTGATTGAGAATATGCTGGAGACTTTTGTGGTCTGTGAAAACCACACACTTTGTTCCATAGAGGTAGTGTCTCCAGATTTTAAGCGCAAAAACCACAGCTCCTAACTCAAGATCATGAGTCGTATAGTTCTTCTCGTGAACTTTCAACTATCTAGACGCATAAGCTATGACTTTACCTCATTGCATAAGAACGCAACCAAGTCCTAGATTCGACGCGTCACAATTGATCGCTTGTGGTTTTGAAATAATTTTCGAACGGGTTGCTTGGGACAAGCAACGGGTAAGTGTGGGGATGTGATGGGTGGTCCGTTGGACAACCTTTAAATGGTTTAAAAAGATTAAAATTCCATGCTTTACTTGGTTATTTGCTTGAACTTAGTAACTACGAGTGTTCGTTTGTTTTACAGGTAAATCGCTTAATTCGGTTAAATTGGAACGCGTAGGCTACGCTTGGAAGTTGAAAATATGGAGCATGCACTTGATGTTGTGGAAAGTTATTAAAAGGTTTAAACCCTAAAGTGGAGGTGTGTCACGTGAAGAATTGTTGACAAAAAGCAAATCATACAATCTTGGGAGGATACACACTGACATCATAATCATTTTTATGGTCTTGACTTTTGTTGAGGGTTTTTTGGTTTTCATAAGACAACATCATCATAATCACTTCCTGGAGGCAACCAAGAGGCACGTGCACATGGGGGTTTTTGTTTAAAAGGAATTTTATTATATCATCATAATATACATGCATACATGAGGATCTTGGGGGAACAAATTGAGAGGCAAAGTCAAAACAAAGTAATTCATCATCACGTGAGTTGGACTTTTTGGGCTCCTAACATTGGAGGGTTTTTATTTGTCAACAACATCATCATTACGATCATCATATATCAAGCACATATGAAGACTATGTTGGATGACATATAAAGAAACTAATTTTCTTTTGGCGGCACATGTGGTGAAACAATACACATGCGCAGACTTGGAAATTGGGCCAACAATTCACGGCACATGTGGGCTTGGCACATTGGACTCTTTTGGGCGGCTGACTTGTGGAGTTTTTTGATTGGGCCGCACATATGAGCCAAGGAAAAGAACACACTCAACAAACATCATCATTATGAATTAGAAGGGGGCGGCTGACTTTTGGACGGCATATGTATATGAGGGGTACACGTGAATTGGGATCAGAGAAAAGACAAAAGAAAATTAAACAACATTGGCATCAAATCATCGTTTGGAGGCAGCTGACTTTTGAGGGCATCATCATTAAAAAGGAGTCCACGTGAACATGCAGACATGGAGGATGTACACGCATACACATGCGGCTGGGTGGAGGCAGAGGTATCACGTGAAACAAAGAAGAAAAAACTCAGGATGTTACCGTAATTTACGGTATGACCGTAAATTACGGTGGACTTGAAAAAGGCCTGCAGCTCACCGTAACTCAGTAGAAGGATACCGTAACAACATCATGTGTACCGTAACTTACGGTCTTACCGTAAGTTACGGTGGAAGTGACGCAGAAAATTTGTAACCGCTCATTAAAAACAGTTTGATGGTGTCTTTTCAAGTATTCTCATCATTGGACGTTTGTGGGAGACACAAGGGGCGATTTGGCTTGTTCTTACTGGGTTGCAAACAATTTCTAACATTCGGTTTATGTTTTCGATTCCTATGAACATTAGACTTGTTGTTATGATGATTCACCAAGTTATGTCCGGCTAAACTTGTGGTGATCATCCTGAATTGAAGGTTTGTCTATGACTTTTGTGTTTTGATTCGTATTTCTAGAATAATAGACTTGCAATGCATATGTTTATTATGGTGTGTGAATGTTTGTTTGTAAATTGTTGATTGATGTTATAATCATATCCTAAATCGTACGTTCTTGGTGTTGCTAACAATCGAGATATCACGGGAGGGATTAGGGTTAGATATTAATCAATTGGTTATCGGGTAACAACCTCGCATTTTCATAATCCGAGTACTTAGTTCCCTTTTATCACAAC
>JARYGA010046149.1:0-129180 GCA_030545235.1 Helianthus tuberosus
AGTAGAGATACTTATAAGGACAATTTTTTTATATTGGATATTTTCTTTGAATACTACTAGTCGACTTTACTACAATATGACCATTGGGATATCTCAGGGGTTCCATGCATTAAACCTCCATACTGATCAGGCATGGAAGCAATCTATGGGACACGCTAGGATACGCCACTCCTCATATGGTACTTTTATCAAACATAGTTTGGCATTCGCAGGCGATAGAAAACAATGAGAAAATAATAAAATAAAATAAAGTAATATATATTGTCGTACTCTTTTTGGGGAAGAGCACTCCAGATTCTTATGAAAGGATTATCTTCGAGGATTGGAGAGAGGGTCATTAAAGATTCCATTGGTAAATTATACCTTATTTTTAATATCTGAAGTTCTTATGAATGTAAAATATACCTTATCAAAAGTTTGCTAAGCTTATGGTTTACTAAAGGTTTATTATCACTTGCATTAATGTAAAATATTTAGTAGATACAATCGATGCTAAAAGGTAAGGACGTACCTAATGCTATTATTGATATGCACTGTCTCTGGTATTCAACCGGTAGTTTAGGCGTTTCCTTTCTTATCCATCCCAGACTTAGTTGCTCCTTCCTTGGCAGCCTCAGGGCAATTAGTACTGATGTGGCCCTTTTTGCCACAGCTGAAACAGTTTGCATTCTTTATGTCCCTACATTCGTAGGACTGGTGGCCAGTTCTTTTGCAGATGCCACATTGCTTTATCTTTTGGTTTGATCGACACTGTCCCCAGTGTCTTCTTTTGCAGGTTTTGCATGTAGGCTTCTTGTTGGAATCCTGTTGGTTATTGTTGAACTCCGATTTGCTCTTCTTAGGATTCTAGGAGTTATCCTCCTCCCTTTGTCTTTTCTCATTAGATTCATTCTTGATTGACTTTTGTCTCACTATATCTAGAGTGAGAGACAAGGATAAATCTACAGCTGATCTGAAGGTGATTGGCCTTGAAGCCTTAACATTCCCTTTTATTTCGGGCTCCAAACCACCGATGAAACACGCAATGCGTTTTGGTTCAGGGGTAATTAAATAGGGTACCAATCTATATAGGGAGTTGTAGTCGGTAACATATTGCTGACAATTTAGGTTCTTCATTGTGAGAGCCAGAAAATCCGTCTCCACCTTTTCCACTTCGTGTTGTGGACAGTAGTTCTCTTTGATAAGAGCAGCGAACTGATCCCAAGTCATGTTGTACAAAGGGATCTTCCCCGTAGCTTGGATTAGTGACCTCCACCAAGCTAGAGCTTCCCCGTTAAAAGATTGTGAAACAAATTTCACAACATCTTGTTTCACACAACCGCTGATGTCAACAACATTGTCCATCTCCTCGAGCCATGTCATGCAATCGATGGCTCCTTTTTCTCCTGTAAAGTCTCTGGGCTTGCAGGAGACAAAATATTTATATGAGCAGGTCTTAACTGGTGCCTCTTGATGAAGCACAACCTGTCTAGACGGAACACTCCTCTGGTTTGACGAGTTATGAACATCGTCTTCCTTTGACTCATGTGATTTAGAAGGGGGCTTACTACGAGCCACAGATAGAGTCTTAGAGTGTGTATCACTTGATTAATCATACTGTCTGTCGAGGGCTCATGTAACGGCATTATTTATTAATGCCTGCAGTTCCGCACCAGTTATATTAATTCTGGGAGCATCATTATTTTCCCTCGGGTGGCTGTTGACCTCATCCGATCCAGCCATGTAGCTTGATTGCTACATAAATATCGACGATGATTCATTCAGAGGTTATTATGGATTCATCACTTTTGATGATTCATCAACCATGGTAATATAAACCATATTGGTTAATTTGTTAGTTATATTTAATTAGCATTTTGATTATAATTTATCCTAGTTATAAAACATTAAGGATATTAAGGTGGCGCAAAGGCCTAGTCACGAGGACAGTTTTAAATTTACAAGCCATGATTTCAGAGAATCGAGGCATTAAGGTTTGAACATATTTCATTACCTTTTCTGGACAGAGAGTCAAAACTACTACTGTCTTTAGTCTCAAAGGACGTTAATTATAGCCCGTAGGCACTTCATCCTTAAGGGATGATTATTTCAAATATGGCCTGTGTGACTTTAACGATTCACAGTTTGCCAAAAATGTTAACATACTTACAAATGTTAACAGGGATTGGAATCTTTTGGATAGGTTTTACCGTCTTGGCCATGTCTAGAATAACATACAGGCTAGGTCATACCTTTAAGATTCTTTTTAATATGTATACTGGCAGGAAAGGAAAGATATTTATTTTATTCAGGATTTTATCATAAATCCTAATTTATAAGTTAGTAATAGCACAAAAGGCCTAGTCACGTGGACAAGTTTAATTGATAAGCCCTGATTTCAGAGAATCGAGGCATTAAGGTTTGAATCAAAGTTCATTACCTTTTCTTGACAGGGAGTTGTAGGCTACCACTGTCTTTAGTCTCAGAGGACATTAACTATAGCCCGTAGGCACTTCCCTTCTAAGGGATGTTTATAATATGATCATCTTATTGGATGATATAAGCCATGATTTCAGAGAATCGAGGCATTAAGGTTTGAATCAAAGTTCATTACCTTTTTCTTGACAGGGAGTTGTAGGCTACCACTGTCTTTAGTCTCAGAGGACATTAACTATAGCCCGTAGGCACTTCCCTTCTAAGGGATGTTTATAATATGATCATCTTATAGGATGATATAAGCCATGATTTCAGAGAATCGAGGCATTAAGGTTTGAATCAAAGTTCATTACCTTTTCTTGACAGGGAGTTGTAGGCTACCACTGTCTTTAGTCTCAGAGGACATTAATTATAGCCCGTGGGCACTTCACCCTTAAGGGATGATTATTTCAAATAAGGGAATTTAGATTAACCCCCTTTTTAAAAGATAGCCTGTGTGACTTTAACGATTCACAGTTTGCCAAAAATGTTAACATACTTACAGATGTTAACAGGGATTGGAATCTTTTAGGTAAGTTTTACCTTTAAGACTCTTTTAATATTTAACGCAGAACAATCCTAAATTGAAATGTTAACAAGGATTTGAATCTAATTGGGGAACTACCATCTTGGCCCTGTCTTAAGGTGACATATGGCTAGGTCTTGTCCTTTTTAAATTTTGCCACTTTATTATAATGGTAGATCTTATAATATAGGAATGATATTTTATAAATATAATCGTTCCATTAAAATTTAAACAAGTATATGGTTGCCCTAGACGGGACTTCTACAGAAAATGACTTGCCCATGCAAGGGCTAATCAGAAAAATAACAAAGGAACCAAATAAGGACAAAATAAAACGAATTAGGATTTGTCCAATGTTCTTGTCTAGACTCAAGAATGTGCAACTGTGTAACTGAGATTAAACACAAAAGGCTAGCATTTAATTCACTCAGTGTTGGCTCTGATACCAACTTGTCACACCCCGATATTTCTACGTATCACCGGTGGGCCCGGTAGGGAGTATCGTGACGTAGTTGATATCATCATAGTCAAACAACACAATATAGAAATGCACAGCGGAAGCAAAAGATAAAATATATTACGATCCGAATATAAAGTAATATCAAGTATTACAACGGAAAGTAAAGGATCCACAGGCGGATCAAATAAAAGGAAAAAACTGTTCAACAGACTTTGGACGCCTAGAACTTGCAAGATTCCTTATTAACGCCCTGAGCTTCCAGCCAATCACGTTCAGTACCTGTCACTTAACCTTTTAGGAAAATACGTCAGTTTTCACTGGTAAATACACTCAACCGACTCATTTGAAAATGTTTATGAAAATTGGTTTAGGTGCACAAGCCACGAAAATATGTTGACACAATGATTAAAATGCTCAAGGCAAAATTTAATCTTTTATACTTGGGACAAACTATATCTCATGTTATCAGTTTTACATAATGATTAAAATGCTCAAGGCAAAATTTAATCTTTTATACTTGGGACAAACTATATCTCATGTTATCATTTTTACATAACTTGCTCTACATACGGGGCCCGGTTCTATGCCGGTTCAAGATTAACTGACACACCACTATTCCCTTATTGGGAATCCCATATTGGGTATAATTAATTAATAAACATATGGCATCTGTCAGGTGTATGCCTACACCCCGTGCTTAGGTCGTGGCCATTGCATTTAATGAGTCAAGGATATCCAGGACACGGTCGCCTTAATCCCTAATGTTTCAGTCAAGCAATACGAATTAAAACAGGTTATTTGGATTTCCCGACTTATTGGTCTTTGAATCCCATACCTGACCATGCGGTATTTATATTACCGTATCCCAAGCCCGTAATAGGGAAAATAAGTTAAGAGTATTTACCTGAGCTAGCTCTTGTCTTAAATAGCAAGAATTATAATAACTCAGCCGTATTCACTTAAGTAAGCGTAGGTACAATTTACCGGAAGGCTCTAGTCTGGAATGATGGTATAAATAACCAATTAGAATACTAACGGGTCTTTAATTAAGCCTAAACTTAGACCGGTTAGTTTTAAAGAAAGATATGGTTCAAACGCACGATAAGGCGAAGACCGGTTTAGAATGTGGTTTTGACCCGGCAAGATTGTATGCTTGTTTAATATGGGTAACTTAAACACATTCTGGATTTTGAGACAAAAAGGATATGGTTTGACCCGTTTCGGCTAATATATGCAAACTAGTCACATAAGCCGATCCGAACGCGGCAAGTGCGTAACGAGTAACCAAAAGAGTCATATACAGGTTTCCTAAGTTAATATGCCTTAAATATGTTGTGACGTCAGTAGGATACCTTCCATTATGCCCAAAACGAGTTTAATCTCAAAATAAGCCCTGTAGGGGTATTTTGGTCATTTTAAAGATTATAAAATAGATTTAATGAACTTCTGAGGTTCGGGTCTGAATACATCAGTAAAATGACTTATTTTAACAGGGTATATCAATTGGTAATAAGTCTTATGTGACAAAATGGTTTTAAACCCAAACTATGCGTTTAATACGCGTAAAAAGCTATTTTAAGCGATTTCCGGGTTATATAGGAAATCTGAGTTTTCTGATCAGGTATAAAGTTCAAAATACTTTATTTATTATATAAAATCAGTAGCAATTGGATTGGTATCAAAAGGGCTTGTAAAACTCATTTTATGGCCTAAAAGGGCATAATCGGTATTTACCGAATTAAGGCGATAACCCTAGGTTTTGATCAGTTTAAAATAATTAAAAATCTTTAAAAATCTCAAAATATTATATTACATCAGTGGGTAAAAGGTTTGGTGTCAAAAATTGGGTTTAGATAGGCTTTATGCTAATTGCGCCGTTTAATTACTAAAAGGCGTTATAATTACGCTAATGAGCATAACTCCTAATCTAGACCTCCAACTGATGTGAAATTTTAGGGACATGTTTATAAATCATTATTAAAGATTATTTTCCTTTCATATTTCCAAAATTCTCGTTTTATGGTCAAAAGGGCATTATGGTCAACATTAAGCATTTAACGGAAACATGTAAACGAATCGGACAATCAACGATCCAACCACAGAGGGTTATACTATCATGTAACCTGGTCTTAAGGAAGCTCTAAGGCATTTCCAAACCATACTAAATCAGGTCAGAACTAAAGTCAAAGCAAAAGTCAAAGTTTTGCGACTTTCGGTTCCGAACCGGGTCTAAACAGAAAATTGTCGGGTCGAACATGCTTAGACATGTTCTTACATTAATTACTAAGTTATAAGAGTAATAAAATAGGTTGCAAAGCTTCTACATTGATAATTATGTTTTAAATCGCAAATTAGGATCCTGTTGACTTTTTATAAACAACTTTGACCCGACATTTGATCTAGTTGCCCACATAATTACCAACTTATAACTACTCTTAATTCGACTAATCACTGGACCATTAATGATTAATCGCTAAGTCAACCGTTAATTACGACGGTTTGAATTTTAAGCTAAAACTAAGTAAAAACTCAACTAAGAAAGGTTAAGCATACTTACCAAAGTCTAATGCACTATTAGAGATGGCCTGGGTCTGCTCTTATGCTCCAGGAAGCTCCAAGAAAGCAGATGGAATGAATAATCACAAAGTTGCAACCAAAGGGCCTTTTTATAGTGATTTTGATCCATTAAGATCATGACAAATCATGCTATACATGATCCCTGATGATTAACAAGTGTCCCTAAGGCCTAAGAAATAGTTTAGGCGGCTCTTGGAAGTGTTTAAGGGCCATATAAGTTGTTTGCAAGGCTGAACAGCCATTTTAAACGAGTTTCTGCATCTGGGCACTGCTTACGGACCGTAAGGGTCCAGCCTTACGGTCCGTAAGGACCTGGTCAGCAAAACAGAACTTTCCAAAAATGACACATTTGGCCCCCGAACTTCCAAACTTGATTTCTAAGATGCTTTCTTGCACTAGTAACCCCCAAATTTGACTTTTAAGGACTCCAAGTCATAAACTAACTTTTTTAGGTCCCCGGTTATTCATACGATCACCGAAAAGTCTTAAATTTCAACGTTGACGCTTTTAACCCCTCGTATACGAATTTTATCATAACTTTCTCATATGATAACGAAACTTGGTGAAATTTTTATCACGCATTCTAGTGAGCATAATTAATCATTACAAAGGTTCAGGTTTGCTAAAAGGTCACTCATAGGTATATTTTAAACATGTTGACACATTTAACCCTTGTAGTTTGTAATCTCTCACTTTCTTTCACAATTAGCTTCGTATGATCCGTGAATCATTCGTTTAAGGGTATAAACATCATGTAGGGTTATTGTAAAGTATATTTATCCATTGTTGACATTTTGAACCCTTATATTCACATACTTTCTTTGTTTGTCAACTTTAGTCCCTCCAGAGTTTTCTTTCACACGTTCAGGCTTATGACACGTGTCCATACATTATAGGACGTAAATTTTCGAGGTGTTACATCCTCACCCCCTTAAAAGAAATCTCAACCTTGAGATTTGTTAAAATGCTTGAAGTAATTTTTGTCGCATAATGGACTTAACTTCTATAACATATCTGGAGTCTTTCCCAGCTCCCAAAGTGACCCCTATATTAGGTACATGTATCCTTTTGGAGCTTCTTAATCTGCCAATCCTCAATCGATACAGGGTGCTCATCACATCATAAATCTGCATATCATTATGTGATAGTGCTTCTTGATTTATTGACGAAACACATCCTTCAGTCACTTGTGTACAATGTATTGCGAGCTCCGCCAAGCTCCTTAGATAGGTTTTAGCTTATAAGCTACTTGATCTTGATACATTCGATTTCCTTCGAATGATTCTATATATTCAGAGCTTAACTAGCCTCATATTTTAACAAATTTGGCACACCCTTCCTAGGTGATATCTTTTGTTGAACCTTATTCCTTAACAAGAATTTAGGAGGGTTGCTACTTTCATTAATTCTTGATTTTCTGCCGGATACTGGCATCTTACAGATGATTAT
Source organism: Helianthus tuberosus (assembly GCA_030545235.1). Classification (NCBI taxonomy): domain Eukaryota; kingdom Viridiplantae; phylum Streptophyta; class Magnoliopsida; order Asterales; family Asteraceae; genus Helianthus; species Helianthus tuberosus. The sequence continues at coordinate 7,467 of JARYGA010046149.1, forward strand.
GAATTTGCGTGATCTTATTTGTTGTTTCCAATGCAACTTTGAGATCCTGATAATTGGACTTACCAATTCTCTATCTAACAATAGTTGTTTAACATTCCATCTATACAAGGTCTCCAAAGGAGTAGCCTTGATACTTACATAATAATTGCTATAGAAAAACTTATTTTATGGTGAGATGGTTATTCCAACCACTGCTTAGCTAATCTCAAAGAATAGCTAATCCTTACAGCTAGTCGAACCAATCGACGATCCTGGGCAGGTGATAGCGATTCTTAATTGTCGCCTAAATAGGGTTGCGGTAATCAATGCATAAGCAAGATGATCCGTCTTTCTTATTTATATAAATCGGAGTTCTTAGAACTTTGATTTTTGGCTTTATGAAATCTTCTCTAAAAACTTATCGATTTGGCTCTTACTTCTTCCTATTCCGTTGGTACTAACATATATAAGGTTTTTACAATAATTGCAGCCCTAAGCGGGATGTTTGCCCTAACATCCACTTGCCTCTCAGAAGGTAAACATGGTAATTCTTATAAAGAAGATAATTATGACACACAGAGACGTCAGAGAGGTCCGTATTCTCAGGCTTTGGTTCATCTACCGATGTCAGTGTCAGATAAATGACACCTTCTCTTTACAAATGCAAGGATTCCCTAAGTAGAGATACTTATAAGGACATTTTTTTTATATTGGATATCTTCTTTGAATACTACTAGTCGACTTTAGTACAATATGACCATTGGGATATCTCAGGGGTTCCATGCATTAAACCTCCATACTGATCAGGCATGGAAGTAATCTATGGGACATGCTAGGATACGCCACTCCTCATATGGTACTTTTATCAAACATAGTTTGGGATTTGCAGGCTACAGAGGAAACAAATTTGAAGTTACTCCAAGCCCAAAGATTCAAACTGGTTTCAGTGTTGATAGTTCTTCTGGAACAAAGGGAAGTACTGTGACTCAAAGTGGTGGATCTTCATCTTCATATTCAAACTTTGATCCAAATTTTACAACACCAAGTTCTCAACAAAAGAATTCTACAAATCTGCAGTGCAATGTTACCTTGAACATTCAAAATGGTCAAAATCTTTCTCCGGAAATAGCTAAGCAAGACATGGCATCACTTGTTGCTATGTTGGAATCATATGAAAGAGGATTATGACTTGATTGCTGGCAGAATTGGAAATCCGATGCTTACCAAAGAGGATTATGACCAAATTGATGCGAAGGAACTTGAGTTGATGGACATCAAGTGGTGTCTAGCCAGTGCAGTTAGAAGAGCAGAAAAATTTACACAAGTCACAGGAAGAGATGATTTTCGAGAAATGAGTGCATCTCCGATAGGGTTTGACAAATCAAAGGTCACTTGTTTTCGTTGCAAAGAAAAAGGTCATTTTAAGCGTGAGTGCAAAAACAAAGAAGCAAATAGAAGACAAGATCAGTCTGGAAAAAACAATTATTATCAAAAATCAATTTTTCATCAGATTGCTCAACAACCACAAACTGCACATGCACGTACCATTGAAGAGAAAAGAGCTTGTTATGGTATAATTGACCAAGACGATGAAAAGGTTGCAGAGGGATTTAGCTGGGATAAATACATTCCACCTAGTTCAGGTCTTGTTGCTAGAATTCTGGAAGAAGATGAAGTCAAATCTAGTCCGAAAAGAATACCATTCTTTCCAGATTTAGGAAGTGATATTGATACTGATGATGAAGAAGAATATCTTAATAAAACTAGAAAAGGTATAGATCCTGATAGTTTTAAATTGTTTTTGCAGATAAAGTTGAAATGCTGAATGAGAAGAAGATTGCCAGATTGAAGAGAGAGCTGGAAGCAAGAATAATAGCTGATGAGAAGGCAAAGATGGAAGCTGGAGAAGCAAATGTTAAACCAGTAATGGAGAAAGTGGTAGAGAAAATTGTTGAAGTTGAGAAGGTTGTTGAGGTTGAAAAGATAGTTGAGATCATTAAACCTTTTCAGAAATGTTTAGAATCTTGCAAAGATTGTGATGAGAAGGATAAGAAGATCGGTGAATTAGAAAAGATGAAATAAAATTTATTGTCTGATGTGAAGTATGTGAAGGAATCTTATGATGTGCTGAACAGAACAGTTGATGGTCTGAAAAAGACAAATTCAGAAGTTGATGCTGCTATGACAATGATGAGCTCAACATTAATGACAAAGCAGAAAGTCATCAATGAGTATATTGAAGACTGTGCAAAGCTAAAGTAGGATTTGGAACTTGAAAAGATTGAGAGTGAAAGAATCAAACGATTGCTGTTGAGTTATACAACTTGTGATTATTTGATTGATAGAGTTTATCCTACTGTTGCAGGTCTTGAAGCGTTTCAAGATAAAAAGACAGAAGATACGGATACTGGTAAGAAACAAAGTGTCAAATATAACAAGTGTCCGCCCCCGATTTGGAATAGTTATTCACCCAGAAAACCAAATGAGGAACGTTTAAATAAGGCTCTCAACATCAAGTTAAAGTCTGAAATCATTGATGAGTTACCAGATACTATTGATGTCACATTCACAGCGTCTGACATTGATCATGAGTCTGAGTTGTTAAAGAAAGTGGTCGATCAGGTGTTGGATATGGATGAAGAGTCAAAGTCGGAGTCTAAATCTGAAAGTTCGAGTTCATCAGAAAAGAGTCCGAGATCACCGGTTAAACGGGTTTATAATAAAGAATTCCTGTTATCAAAATCTTATTTGAATGACGAACCAATCAAAGTGGCATATACTTTGAATGATTCTGACAAATTATATTCTGATGAGAAAATTCCAATAAGAAGTGTCAAATCTGAAATGATCAAACAAGTTTTCAAATTAACAGAAGTTAATATTTCTGAAATAAAAGATTTAAATCTTCATGTAAAACCTAAAAAGTACACTTCAAGAGTTCAACAGAGATTGAACAAGAAAAAGGGTTACAGTTCTAGTTATGGTTTTCAAAAGAAACCAAACCATAACAGTAATTTCAAAAAGAAAGGTCTTGGTTACATTCCCCCAGAAAATTATAAAAATGAGAAAGATTATAAATCAAAAACTAAATTTGTTTCAGGTACAAGTTCAGTGGAAGAAGAGACGAAATCTTTCTGGACACGGTCAAATCAAGAGTTTCTCGCTGAGAAGAAAAAGAATATGATGATGAAAACTGAGCAAAGAGTTGAGAGAAGAACGTGTTTCAAATGTCACAAGATTGGACACATTGCTTGGAATTGCCAACAGTCCAACAACACAAAACAGGGAGTTTCTTTTAACTCAAGATTGGAAGAAATACATGTTAATGGAAAGAAACAATCAACTGAAAAATATAAAATGTTTGAAAAATCAACTTTTGAAACTAGTGATGTTTCAAAACATTTTTACTAAAGAAAAGTTGATTTGAACAAACAGAGATGGGTTGTAAAATTTGAGAGTAGTTCTGACAATAAATCTGATTCCATAAAATCAGAGGAGTCATTTGTTGAGAAAAATAATGAGAATTCCGTTCCAGAGTTGAACGATGAAAATTTTCCACCATTGCGGGCAGAAAATTTGAAATCAAAAGGTAGGTTTGAGATTTCATGTAAATTCTTCTCTGGTAAAGAAGAATTTGATGCTGAAAAGGCTTTCAATAGGAAAGTCAAACATATTTTTGGAAAGATGGTAGATGGAAAATTGAAAAGTGCAAAAGATTTTTACAGATCAAAAGGAGGTTGGGATACTGTTGAATCAAAATCACCCAAGGCTGGTCAGGCTTGGGTGACTGCTTTTTCAAACTAAAATTCTGACTTGCCGGAGCTCCCAAGTTGTATATCGTGGAGCAGGAATCAGCATCTTTCTTGAGAAATTCACTTCGGTGATATTTCGACCTACAAGTGGTAGTTGTTCTTAAAATTGTTATATTTTGATTTACAAATGGTATGGTTGGTAAGTGAACCTACAAGTGGTTGAAGAAGGTTTTCACCTTCAAGAGGTAAATCAAGATCATTAAGTTGAACATGATTTAACTTTCATTCATATGGATTGAGAAACAATGTGATGAATAAATCCCCGATCTTACAAATGGTAAAATCAACAAAACTAATTTTCCGGAAAAACCATTTGATTAAAACAAACTTAAGTGTTTTGAAATTACAATGGGAAAATAGTTTGTTGTCAGGGGGAGTTCTGATTGTTTATGCCAAGTGGATGGCGAATTGAAGTGATTCGATAACAGTTGTCACTTTACCTTGTATAGTTTGTTTTCAAATTTCCTTTAAATGATTTTGAATTTTAGGGGGAGTAAGAAATTTCAGAAAATCCAAAAACATTTGAAAATTTGAAAAAGACAAAAACAACATGATAAAAAAATAAAAAAATGAGTTTTGTTGAGAAAAGAGGAAATGATAGTACATCAATGGACTATCACAGCATGCTAAAGAATTGGAAAGTTAAAATGTGATAAACGGTCTCACTGATGATGTGTCAGTAGGTTTTTGCACATTTAGTAGATTGTGTCGAGATATAAATCTAAATTTCAAACTTGCTTATATCGTGGGGAACATCTCTCGGATATATGGGTAACCCCCGAAATCTTGTTTGAAAGGTCCCTCTTTCTGAGATACTAGGTCTTTATACTCTGTGATATCTGGGGTATTATCCCGGGACTTCTGATTTTGCGGAAGCAATGGCCTAGTCCCCGTATAATACTTTACGCTTGCTTGAAATATAGCATCACCCTCAGTACAAAAAATGATGAAACATTGCAAAATGCTAATCATGTGCTGTTGAAGAAAAGATTCTCTAAAGGGAACACACCAAAAGTCGAAGCCCTCATCTCTCTGATTTTGCGGAAGCAATAGCCTGAGCTCTCACGGCCCTCGCATTTATCCCTTTACAGATATCATCTAGGTATACTCACCTGTAAGACTAAATATTGGGATCTGGATACGGGAGTATATTTTGAGGTGGGACACATGAATAAGTTTAAGTCTCTAAAATATTAATCTCGTATCTCGAAACAATTGAACTTTGTGTGAAAATTTAAGTGGATCAGTATACTGACAATCTAAGTGAATCGTTTAGAACTTAATATGTATAAAGCTTAACGGTGTTGGTGATTTGTCTCATAAACTGATATGATCCTCTTACACAAACTCACAAAAATATTGTTTGTATATATTTCTTTACTGCATTTCATTATACTCAAAATCCAAAAAGATTTTCAGTGTGTTCTAGCATAAATTTTGAAAAATTCAAAAAGATTTTAGACAACTGATGTTGAAAAGCTGATTTTCAAAATTTCAAGTGCTGAACATGACGAACTGGTTTGGGAGAGTGTTGTGAGAAAAATGTTTTGCCTACAGATAGTAATCAGAGTGTGTTAACTGATTAAATCAATTGTGAATTTGTTTCTACAAGTGGTAAGCAGAAAATTTTAAATTTGTCAAAATCTAAATTTGTGAAATTTACTTTGAGGTAGAGATTTGTGCAGGACTCCGTGTATAAACCTGAGCAGAAGGTGAGCCAGGTTTTTCGATCCCGGAACAAATTAAGGGGGAGTCGGCTAGTAGATCAACATATGAGGAGGAGAAGAGTCTGAAGATGTAAGAGCCAGTATTAGATCCTGAATCTGATCAAGAGAATTAGAGTGAGATAAAAGCCAGATGGAGATTCCGGAGACGAAAAGAAGAGAGGATAGAAGATGCTTATCTGTCAGAAATTTTGAAAGAGCCCAAAGACTGATCAAGGTTGAAGTCTGTGAAGACTCGACACTGAAGACTTGTCAACATCCGAGGGGGAGTTTGTTGGTGCATTACGTCTGTCGACTTCGTCTTGTATCAAGTCTTATACTAGAATTGTTAGATCAGGGCACGTAGTACGAGAAAACTAGGATTTGTGTGTGAGAGGCTAATTTCGCATGAAATGGTTTTTAGCTAATTTCGTACGACATAGCATTTTGCTATTTCGCACGAAATAGCAGCTGCCAATTTCGTGCAAAATTACCACTACTATAAATACCCTAGCTGCTATCTCATTTGTAACGTTCTTGTTTCCGGTACCGAAGTGCTGCCAACGTGTCTACTGATCTGTAAACGTGTTAAATTAATAATACAAGACAATTAGAAGTATTTCAAGCTGTTACAAAGTCTAATCAATGAATTCAGCCTCTGATTAGACCGAGAACTCTTCTGATAGACTCGTTTGGGTCACAGAACGATCCTAGAATAACCGACAAACTTGGTAACAAAATCACTTTGGAAAGATGTGTGGGGTCCTCAACTTTTGAGGAAATTGAGAAATACCAATTTAAACCCACATGGTCTGATGAGTGTGACATTCTTGAAAATTTCAAGCCCATGGACTTTACATCCACTGATGGTGTCACAGCTCCAAAAGCAAAGGTCATTCCTATCAAAGACATCCCAACAGTGGTTCAAAACTCTGTTTCTAAGGAGTCTGAGAAAAGGAAAAAAAGAGAAAAGATCAAAAACCTGTTTTGTGGTTTTTGTGAAAAGAGAAATCATCTAACAAAAGACTGTTTTCATCTAAAAGCATATGATCTAAACAAAACAAGTGTCATTGTCCCTGCTGAAAGCTGCACCATCTGTGGTAAAACAAACCACAAAACTCAAGCATGTGTGTATCTCAAAAACTTTGATGTTAAAAAGAATGAGTACACTGCTAAAACATCCTTGAGTCCATCAACATCATCTGTCAAATTCACCAAGAATCAACCACTGTTTGTGCCAGTCCAAACAACTGTTACAAAACAGCTGAATCAAACATCTATCCAAAGAGATGTTCAAGTGACTGATGCACCCCCTGCCAACCAATTCAGAAGAGGCAAGGGACAATCATCTTACCAAAGGATTCCACACGTTTATGAGACCTACAAAAGGCTCTCTAAACCAAGAGTGAACAGGCATCCTTTTGGGTATCAGCAGGTGATTGGTCAAAACCCACAACAGTGGTTAGAGAAAAACAGTCCTAAAACTGTCCAAACCCCTGACCTGACCACTGCACATCCATCAGCACTCATACCAGACACTGTTGAGACCCCATCCAAAGCCTTATTGGCTTTGGAGACCCTAATGAACTAATCCTTTTACTTCATGTGCAGGGAGCTTCTGCATGCTTAGATAGCCTTTGGTATGTAGATAGTGGAGGCTCCAGGCACATGACAGGATGTAAAGCCCTTCTCAAAGATTTCAAAATTCATGGAGGGGGTGATATATCCTTTGGTAATAATAGTAAAGGGAAAGTTCTGGGGTCTGGTACAGTACAGTCTGGAAATGTAAAATTTGAAAATGTCAATCTGATAGACAATCTAAAATTCAACCTCCTAAGTGTTTCACAAATGAGTGATAAGGGGTATGGGTCATTCTTTATAAAGGAGTGTTGGACCAGAAATGGTTAAAAAGATTGAAGCAATAATCAATTCTGGAAAAACCAAACTTGTTGCTCAAAGAAGTGGCAATGTTTATGTGGTGGATATGTCAAAAGAGAGCCCCAGAACTGATGCCTGTCTGTTCTCAGCTGCATCAAACAAAGAGACAGAACTATGGCACAGAAGATTGGGGCACACAAATCTCAAGACAATCACTACCATTTCAAAACAGGGGTTAGTTAGAGGTTTACCTCAAAAACTGTTCACCTGTCTTGAGCATTGTGTTTCCTTCCTAAAAGGAAAACGACATAAAAGCTCCTACAAATCCATTGATGAGTCCAAAACAACCAAATGTTTGCAAATGCTTCATATGGATTTGTTTGGCCCAGTTAAAGTCATGAGTCTTAAGAAAAAGAGGTATTGCTTGGTTATTGTTGATGAGTTTTCTAGGTTTACATGGACTTATTTTTTACACTCAAAAGATGAGACTGCAGGTATTCTGCAAGACTTTGTGAAACAGGTTGAAAAGCAGTTTGACCTTCCAGTGAAAATCTTCAGAAGTGACAATGGCACAGAGTTCATGAACAAGGAGTTGGATGATTTCTGTGTGTCAAAAGGAATTGTGAGGTAATACAGCATTCTAAGAACACCAGAATAAAATGGGGTTGTTGAAAGAAAGAACAGAACTTTGATTGAGGCTGGCAGAACCATGCTTGCTGATTTAGGTATGACATTAACTTTTTGGGCAGAAGCAGTAAACACTGCTTGCTATGTCCAAAATAGAGTTTTAATCAACCCCAGGCATCAAAAGACTGCCTATGAACTGCTGTATAAAATAAAGCCATTGATTTCATATTTCAAAGTTTTTGGTTGCCCATGCTTCATTTTAAACTTAAAAGATTCCATTTCTAAGTTTGCAGCCAAAATTGATTGTGGTTATCATCTGGGATACTCTACCACTGCTAAGGCCTACAAAGTGTTTAACACAAGGACCAAAACAGTGGAAGAGACTTTGAATGTAAAGTTTAATGAACTTTCCTCAATGAAAATCCCAGCAAATACTGCTGTCAAGACTAACAATGCAGGTCCATCAGAGGATTCATCTCCAGACTATGGGTATGAGATCATCATTCCTCAGCAAAAGTCTGTAAAAATGGGAAGAGCAGCAGATGTTCAAAACAGCTGTCAAAGCTCAACCACTGCTACCTCAACAGTTGTTGACCAAAGTAGCCCCTTAACCCCTGCTTCCACATCATCAAACACTGTTGATAAAAGTCCTCAAACAGTGGATCCAAGTCAGCATGTGTCCACTCCTTTACCATCTATTCCACCACCTTTTGAAGCCACTGCTGGATCATCAAAGTCACCAGCAGTGGTTAGCTCAGATGATTCACATCTGCAGCCCTCACTACTTAATGCCATTGTTCCATGCCAAGGAGATCTTATCTTCTTGAAATCTCATCCACCAGATCAAATCATTGGCAACATCAATGAAGGGGTGCTCACAAGAAGTCAATCCCAAAACATTTGTCTTTTTGCTGGTTTTCTATCTTTCCATCAGCCAGTCAAGTACCAAGAGGCACTAAAAGACAACAGCTGGGTAGAGGCCATGCAAGAGGAGCTCCAACAGTTTAGAAGACAACAAGTTTGGGAGCTTGTACCATTGCCAGAGGGTGTAAGTCCTTTTGGCACAAAATGGATCTTCAAAAATAAAACTGATGAAAGGGGTATTGTTGTCAAGAATAAAGCCAGGCTTGTGGTTCAAGGTTTCAGACAAGAAGAGGGCATTGATTATGATGAAACATTTGCCCCTGTAGCAAGACTTGAAGCTATCAGATTATTTCTGGCCTTTGCTGTCAACCACAACATCAAGGTGTACCAAATGGATATCAAATGTGCATTCCTCTATGGTAAGATTCAAGAGGAGGTTTATGTTTGTCAACCTCCAGGCTTTGAGGATCCATTTAATCCAAATCATGTCTACAAGCTAAATAAAGCTTTGTATGGCTTGAAACAAGCACCAAGGGCCTGGTATGAAACTCTTTCCACCTTCGTACTATCCATTGGGTTCACAAGAGGTAGAATAGATAAAACACTATTTTTAAAATGGAGAGGAAAGGAATTGATGATTGTCCAAATTTATGTGGATGACATCATCTTTGGAAGCACATGTAATAAAATGTGTGAAGAGTTTAGGCAACTCATGACAGCTGAGTTTGAAATGAGTGCAATGGGTGAACTTCAGTGCTTTCTTGGTCTCCAAGTAAGGCAGCTACAAAATGGCACTTTTATCCATCAAGGCAAATATGCTAAAGAACTTTTAAAGAAATTTGAGATGGATGATTAGAAGCCATGCACTACACCCATTGCAACCAATAAAGTAGTCATATCTGATGAGAAGGATGAATTGGTTGATCAAACTTTGTATAGAAGCATGATTGGGTCTTTATTGTACCTAACTGCATCCAGGCCAGATATCATGTTTGCAACATGTGTTTGTGCCAGATCCCAATCAGCCCCTAGAAACTCAAACCTTATTGTTGTATAAAGGATATTCAGATACCTAAAAGGTGCTCCCATACTTGGTATCTGGTATCCAGTTGATGGTAAAATTGAGCTTTCAGGTTTCTCAGATAGTGATTTTGCTGGATGTGACAAGACAAGGAAGTCCACTTCAGGAGGGTGCCAATTCCTAGGCAATTGTTTAGTGTCTTGGAAAAGCAAAAAGCAAGCAGCTATTTCCACATCCACTGCTGAGGCAGAATATAGAGCTGCTGCAAGCTGTACAGCCCAACTGCTCTGGCTTCAAAATTAGTTGTTGGATTTTGGTATCACTGCCTTAAAAACACCACTCATGTTGGACAGCCAGGCAGCAGAAAATATCATCAAAAATCCATTTTCTCATTCAACCACCAAGCACATTGACATCAGACATCACTTTGTGAGGGATGGTTATGAAAAAGGTTTGATTTCTCTGCACCATGTTCCAACTAAGGATCAGCTGGCAGATGTGCTAACCAAAACATTAGACACATCCACCTTTGAAAGCTAGATCTCTAGGATTGGCATGCTAAACATGGACTAACAGGCAAAATCCTGTTTTTCTATGAATAAAAGCATTAAAATGTTTTCAGAAAATCAAAAATCCATCCTTAAAAATAGCTAAAAATGATTTTTTCATTAAAATCCTTAAAAGTCTGCCATAACCACTGCTTGTTCAAAAGTTTTCTCTACTTCAAAGTCTGTCCACTGCTGAAAGTCAACCCCTGTTCTCTCATTTTTCTGATAAGCACTGATGCTCAAAATCAGTGTTTTATCCACTGATGTGCTATCTGCTGATAGTAAAAATCATCCACTGCTTCCATTTGTTACCGTTGTAACCACTGCCTTTCATCAGTAGTTTTCATAAAAAGTACTGTCCTTCATTTTATCAGGGGTTGGCACGTGGATAGTACATAGTGGTCAGACCTTTTGTAACCGCTGCCACGTCAGCATTCACTTTTTCTCCAAAAAACCCCTTTCAAAACCCCAAACAGGGTTTTACTGTCGAATTGAATTCCTAATGTAGGATCGTTTTGCGACCCGAACGAGTCGTTCAGAAGAGATTTATCAGTTTCAGATGCGGAAAATAAGAAACTGACGATGAAACAGCTTGTTTAACACTTTAATCCTCTTATATATTGATATAACAGCGTTTACAATCGAAAGGAAAACCAGCAGCACCTCGGTATCTCTTTCTGGCAACCGTTACAAATGAATAGACAACTCACCTATTTATACTAAATAGGTTTCGCTTGAAGACACTCTCAAGCGAAACATACTAAACAATATTACAAGCGAAACCTATCCACATACAAGATTCAAGCGAAAGCCTCATGACATCTTGGAATCAGTTTTGTCTTTTAGTGAAATGATGTCATTGATGATGTCATCTTGATGATGTCATCATGACATCATGCTTGAAAAACTTCGCAACGAACCCGAGACTCGATATAAGACTTAGTCGACAGATGACTGCACCAACACCTAAAAATTCCTTTCTCAAAGAAGTTTTCATCTCATTTCCACAAATTCCTTCACAAATTTATTCAATCGTCTTCTCCAAAATGACTAAATCGAGGTCCTCCGCAAAATCCACTTCAAAATCATCTTCCAAATGGGCCTCTCAAAAGGCTAAACTCATCAAAATCCCACACAAACCTTCTCACAACCTTCTGGGTCTTCTCACAAATCCCGACACCACTGATGCTTTCGACTCTATCATTGATATCATGTCTGCATCAAAGTATAAAACTTTGTTAATAGCAGATGCACCAATTTACTTGGCGACCCAAAGAGAGTTCTGAAAAAATGTAACCCTTGACAAACAAGGTGAGACTGTCGTAGCCATTAACTCTTCTCTAAAGGTTAAATTTGTCAAAATTACACCACAATCCATCTCGGAAGTCTTTCAACTCGATGATCAGCAAGGTAAAACTTCCTTTCCTAAAAACGAGTTAAAAATTGACTTTCTTGAAAGAGGGTATGCAGATACAATGATGAAGAGGGATACCTTACAAAAAGGTTTCTTCCCTCCTGCAACAAGGTTTTTATTTCATACCCTCCTAATGTGTGTTTCAAACAAAACCACTGCTTTTAATGAAATACCATTAAAGATTCAAAACCTGGGATATGCTATTCTTCAAGATGAAAATTTCAATTATTCTCAGGAAATCTTTAATGATCTGGTTAAAAATGTTGAAACTAAGGCATTCTTACTGTTTCCAAGATTTCTAAGTTATTATTTTGAAAAGAAACTTGGTAAGAATGATGCTTCTGAAATAAAACAAGGTGAATCTTTTCAAATACACAGCTTAACTACTGAAACTTTCACAAGAATGTCAACACCTTGCAAAACACAAGCAGAGGTGCCTGAGCAGAATTTAGCAGCTACCACTGCTCCTCAGGTATCTGCTGCTGAGCCCACTGCTCAAGGTGATCAAAGCAGCAAAACATCTGTTTTGAAACCCACACCTACAATCCATAAAAAAGCCAAAACAAAAGAAAACTCAAAAACCCCCCAAACCTATCAAAAAGGCAACTCTGGAGGATGAGATACCAGAGCAACTGCCAGTGACAACACAAAAGTCACAAGAAACCACTGCTGCTACCTCACAGCAGTTGGTACAAATATCTCAACCCATGGCTGAAACTCCTCCTGTTTCTTCTCAAAAAGAACAGGTTGTACAAATAGGGACACCACAATATGATGCTCTGGAATCACTTGCTTCCATCATCCACAACCCAATGCCCGGGGCCAATTCTCTTTCCACACCCAACCTCACATCCACAATTCCCCCACCAACTATATTATTGTTGGATGCTATTGATCTGAACCAGGCACAAACCAGTCCTTCTCAATCACCTATCAATGAGAATATACTTCAACAAATGACTGGGCCTGATGTATTAATCATAGCTAACCCACCAACAAGACCTGATGAGGTTACACCCCTTGAGTTACAAGTAACTCTTGGTGGTAGTCCAAGTGAAGCAGCCACTACAAGTGTTGAACCCACTGGTTTACATTTGGACAGTGGTTACATCAATAAGACTTCCTTGGAGGCAATTCCTTCCATAGCACCTCTGATATCCACCAGTGATTTTGTTTTACCCTCTGGTACAATCAAAAGGCTATCAAGTGTTGAAGGAAGAAGACCCCAGTACCAAGAAAAAGGGGCATCAGTGGTTAATGTCTGGAGTACACTCCCTGCATCAACCACTGTCACAACCACTGATAGTGGGAAATCAGATGATCCCATTAAATTGGGTGATGGTTTAAAGTACCTGGAATTGACGGAACGAGTTGAAAACTGGATGCCTCTGTTGCAGAAATCAAAAACATGCTACAACAGTTGTTGACAGTACAAAAGGTGCAATCCACTGTTGTTCCACCTCAAGCACCTGCTCCACCACAAGCACCTGCTGCAGATGAGATATGGAACCTATTTCAACCTTTTCTCCAACAACAAAAACAAATGGCTGATCAGCAACATGAAATACATGTACAAGAGCTGAGAAACACAATGGAGTCTAGGTTCAAGAACACACAAGCAGACATTAAGGCTATCAAGGCCCACATATTGAACACCACTGGCACTGCCCCTCCAACTGTTCTTTTCATTGATCAATTACCCCCAGATAATGCCAAAAAGGGGGAGAAAATTCAGGAGTGGAAGAAGAAGGGAATAGATGATGGTCTTTACATTGAACCAGAAAAAGATGCCATGACTAGAAAGATTCCCTTGCCAGATGGCAGCAAAAAGGTTGATGTTACCCAAAATGCACTTGATGAAGCTATAGCAAGTGTAAAAAGGGACAGAGCGGCAAAGGATATGTCAAGGTGGAATGAGGAGAAAAGAGCTTACATGGAGCTGAATGCGCAGGGTTGTTCTGAGCCAGAGGATGTTAAAAATCTTGTGCCAAAAAGAAATCCCACTAGAAAAGTGAGGGAACCCAAATCCATACCATCCAGACTCACAAAGCATACTCCAAAACCACCGTCCAAAAGCCCCCAACATCAAACTTCCACCCAAACAGTTGTTGTAACACCTGCTGTGTCAACTACTACTGATACTTCAGTGGTTTCAACTACTGTCAGCCAAACACCACCATCAACATCAAAAATCACATCACCACCAAAAACAACCTCACCACCATCACCTCCTGCCAAAAAGCAGAAGACATCAGATGTTACAACATCTGTTGTAATGACAACAGTGGTTGAAACACCTGTTGTTTCAACAGCTGTTAGTCAGCCACCTTCTACCACTCAAATCACCACCACTGATCCACCCGAGACATCATCAGCCTCTCCTACAATAAAAAGGAGAAGGATTTTCATACCTGATGATGATTCTCCATCACCACCACCAACATCCTCACAATCTCTTTCACTTGTTACCATACCAAACCCTGTTCCTCTCTCATCAGCTCAAATTCAAAAACCATTAGCTCCTGTAGGTGTTCAATTTCCTCTTGAACTTATAGCAGTCAGAGATGAAATCAAGTCCTTTTATTATGAGGATGACCCTGCAAAAAGAAGCTTACCATTTGTTGAAGGATATCCCAGGCCAAATAACATTGAAGAGTATTTGAAAGTCAAAGCTAAACAAGCTGAGGATATCTCAAAAAGAAATACACAAGGGAAATCTGATAGAGAAATTCAGCAGAACTACCAATACTTGCTCACACAAGTCAGATCTTTGGAGCAATTTGCAAAGAATGTGTGTCAGCAAATCTCAGAAAAGGCAGATGAGTCCCTGAGAAAAGATTATGTTGATAACATCATGGCTTACAAGAAATACAAAGGAAAGAAATACATGTATAAAGACTGGACCATTCCTGAGCTTGAAAGTGAAGCAGCCAGGATTCAAGAAATGATCAAGAATAAGGTCAAGCACACTCCTCCAGATTGGTCAAAATACAAAAAGAATATGCCTGACAAAACACTAGAGCTGAAGAGAATGAAAGAGGATTTAGTAGCTGCTGAATATGGGTCCAAAAATCAAGTGATGAGATGGAGAGAGGATAGAGTCAGGGCCACCTACAAAAGGTTGGAGGAATTAAGGAAGAAAGATCCTACAGTTCCACAAAAACCTGACTACCCTGAAGCAGAGGTTTCAACAAGACCACCAAAGCTACAAATCAGGAGAGCCACTGCTCCAGCTGGTGCTGCCATCTATAAAAGAAGACAACAACAGTTGGATACTGAAACAGTGGCAGAATTAACGGCAGGAGATGAGTTTGTAAAAGAAGGTATTAAAAAGATGATAGCTGAAACTCTTGGCCTGAATCAATCTGCAAGCACTGCTCAAACAGTCATCACAAGGCCTGCATCACCAAACACCTCATCTAATAAAAATCTCCTAAGAAACCCACCAGACTCAAAAGTACTAAAATGGAAAACTGACAAACAGACCTATGTACTGACAATGTTCAAGTCTAGTGGAGAAGTGAAGAAAATAACAAGGGAACAAGCACTTGGCCTAAGTCTTGAAGATTTGCAGGATCTCCTTGATCTTCCATTGTGCAGGGATGATGATGACACAGATGCCTTAGCCTTTGAGTTACAACTCAAAGGGCAAATAAGAGAACTACTGATGAGGCAATAAAGATCTACAAATAATGAAGAGTTTTGGCATTATCTATTCCAGGGGGAGATTGTTGGGATTGAACCCTATCAGAGGAACAGATAATCAAAGCCAAAACTGGATCAGAGCAGTGGATCCAGAATAAGCAAAAGTTTATATTCAAATCTCTCCCCTTGAAAGTGGTTTCAACATCTGCTGACCTCCAAACTACTGATCTTTACTAACTGCTGACCTATAACTGCTGTCCAAGTCAAAGACTGATGGAAGACTAAAGCTCTGCTGATTCAATCTACTGCTATGGGTCAAGCTCTGCTGATCATGACAAGTACTGCTGGGTTCGCATCAGTGGAAGGATGCAGCAGTAGTTTAGTTTATATTATGATATGTAATGTACAATAGTAGTTAGCAAAGCAGAGGTTACATAGATCAGATGTTAGAGTTTGTTAGGAGGTTAGATGTCACTTTCATGGTGACGTCAGCTTAGATGCTTCAGTGGTTTGCTCGTGCCTATAAATAGAACAGTGCTCTGTACTGTTCTATTAGCTCTTCACCATCTTTCTCCTGCACGAACAAATCACTGTGAGCTTAGGCTGAGGGGGAGTTTGTTATACACTTGCAATTGTAATTGAATTTGTAATAAATTCAAGCATTCGGTTCAATGTTAAACTTGTGTATGGAAAGCAATTCTCCTGTTTGATTGTGTTTAAAGTTTGTTATCATTTATATTCCGCTGCATTTCTCATTCATCTTCATCTTAATTCAAACGTAAAACACAATCAAAACCAAACTCAGATCCTAACAATACTTCTCCTCTTATAGATAAGTAGATAGGAAGATTTGATCCCTTAGCTATAGTACCCAAAGGCGGTCATAAGGGTGAGAAGGAAGGACCTTCGGCCATGGCACATTTTTTGTCCGGGGCACATCTGGCGAGCAGGGGCGGTTCTTAGAAGGCCCTTGCCAGGGCCACGGCCCTGGCAAGTTTTTCGGCCGTAGTGCTAATTTTCCGCATTTCGATCGAAATTTTTTATATATACTATGTTTTGTCCGGGCATTTTTTAGTGCCCGTGTCTTTCGGCCCTGGGACGTTCAACGGGCAAGATCCGCCACTGCCAGTGAGCAAATATTATGCTAGGTTTTTATGGTTGCGCCTCTTATTTAGTCGGTTTTTTATTAGTTTGACCCCTTATTATCACCCATAAAATTATTTTGAGTGTAGAGAACATGATTTTGAAAGAAAAAAATCCGGTGGTAGTTGGCAATAGCTAGTGAATTATGTGCAAAGAAGAAAAGAAAATGGAGGACAAGGAAAGAAGAATATGGTACACTGTGCTTCTCTAGCATTTTTTGGCAATAGCCGGTGAAAGTCAATAGTAAGTGAATTGTTGGTCTATTTGTAGAGTTGTAAGCTTGTAATTTTTCTTTTTCTTTTGCTTTATCTTTATCACTTTAATTCAACTTACATGTAAATTATTGTTAAATATTTATATTCATTACAAAATTTATGAAGACCATCTTATTCAAAAAAGAATATGATACCTTACAAAAATAAAAGAGTTTAATAACACTAGTTCAAGACATAAAATTTTAAAAGTTATTGGGGAGCCGATTAAAAAAGTGGGGAACTTAGGGTAATCGACTCAAACGAACCCTTTGTACTTATTCCATTGGCATTGAAACCGGCTTGTCGAACCCTAACCAGAAACTTTTAACCTTCATTCCTAAACTGTACACCTGAACCCTAAACCTAAACCCTAAGCTAAACTGTAAAATCTAACTATAAACCCTAAAAGCTAAAACCTAAAGCTAAACCCTAAACGTTACGAGTCAAACACTTTCTAATAACGACAGGTTTGGGTCCTATTTTGAAATTTTAAAAAAACCAACGTTCATAATTACATTCAGAAGCGACTTAAAAAGTACATGATTTAAGTTGTTAAATACATTTGACTAAAACAAAGTGCCATGTTCACCAAAATACAAGTTTTAAGTAACCAACATAACAACAAATACTTTAACCACAAGATTTACATAACCCAAAAGTTTAACCCATTTGACATTAAGACCTCGTGGAAGCGTATTTTCATGTGTGCTTGCCCCAAGCTTGTCCCTATATTTCAATTGAGGATTTGCCTACAACATTTCAAATAGGTTAGTAATGACGATATTAGGCAAACATAATTCATTCTATTCCTTTCATTCCAAATAACAATGGCCATATTTTCCATGTTTTTCATTCTTGAGAACATACCAATTTGTTCCATAATATAGTTTACTTTATTTCATCCTAAAACATTCTTTTCATTCTCCATCATTTTTGTTATACAAAACGACCTTATTATGCAACCATATAGCAACCTAAGTTCCATGCCTTGGATTTTTATTCTTTACCCAAATTAACCCGTTTCAAACGGGTCAACTTTATTCCTCAAAGTTACCACTCAAAACCCATTTTACGCATAAAACCTTGACTAACTGAACATTCCCAACTATTATTAAACAAACTTGTAAGCTAGAAGAACTTTCCTCTATTTTGTGTTTCTTATAACTTTGTATTGCTTGAACCTTCTTCTTTCACACCTACACTTAACAATTTCATACTTAGCTTTTTATAAATTCAATCCAAGCAGATACTCATCAACAAGATGATACCAATTTACCACATACTGAATTTCTCACATTCCTACATGATCATAAGAACATATCCAACACAAAATCACACAATTTCCACTCAAGGCATTTCATTAAACACTTGGTGTGCAATAGTTTTACATAATTAGAAAACAACCATTTTCATGACATTATATACCATCTTTCTTATATGTCAAATTCTAAGTATTCTTAATCATCAAGAAATTCATTCAACAACATACAAACCTCCTAGCTTTATGTTACTTAACTAACTTCAACATTTAAACCAATAATCCCAAACTTTCATAATCTTACCAAAAACCCACTTTGGTCCACGTGAAAGTTTTTACTTAGAACAGCCACATACCTAGATTTCTACACTATAAGCGTTCATATAATGATTCTAAATCAAATTTCTACATCAATTCATCACATGCTATCAAACTCCCTTTAAAATTAGCACTTCAAGTTTCTCTTTTATACCAAAATTCACCAAATAGAAAATCGTAACTTTCCTTGTGTTCACCACGTCTAGATTGTCAAGAATTCAGATTCATGCAAAGGATTTGACCCTATGTCGAATCCCCAAATCCCCGGATGACGTTCAAAGGGTCTTCGCTGACGTCGTAATATTCCGTGACCAAGCTCTGGCGTGAGAGTAAGTAAACTTGCCCGAGAGTAAGAGAGTTAGCTAATTCCGATGAGTATGATCAGCGGAATGTTCTCTATGGTGTGAATCAATTATAAATGTGGGTATTCAATGTGGAGGAATTACGGTCGGAATAAATGATCATGCAAAGCATTAAGTAAGATACCTTGGATCCTCGAAATAGATCCCTTTACCTTTCTTATATAGCCGGGTTGGCTTATCTTCTCAATGGAGAGGTACCGAGGAGATCTAACGGCTTCTGGCCATCTTTGGGGAACTCAGACACGTGTCTGAGCCCCAAAGGTGAGATCGCTGTCCTCATTTAATGAAGCCAGCTCGGAAGTACTATACCCGCCGGAGATCCTATTCTTATCAACCATTAATGCTCCCTGCTCTTTCTGAATATCTTTTTCCCACCCATATGCAGAAGTCCCTTAAGAGACAAGTATTACTATTGGGCCTTTATCAATTGGGCCTACATGATGGAAGCCCAAGACGGGTCAAATTGGGCTACCAGTTGGCCCGTCATCAAGTCATCTTTAGTCCCTGGTTCTGAGATTCAAATCTCATGATCCAGGGCTGAGTCACAATAGCCAGTGTGGGTAGTTTTTCTTGGGCTGAGAATGTGGGCCCACTTATTGCTAATCATCACGTGCCTCCTCTCATTTCCCAAGAGCTCTCTGTTGTTAGAAATCAACAACGGGGGTTTAATCCCTTGAGTGCACGTGCCCTAGGTGGTTTTAAATTTTGAAAAGTTGTGATGTGACGGTTTCTGCCTCTCGTTTCAGTTATCTTCTTTAAAACCCATTTCTCCCCTTTGATTTCTTTTAACTTCTACTAGTTTTCTCCATTTTTCCCTCTTTTCTTTCTCCTACTATAATTCTCCGATCACCCTCCTGTCTTACCATGAGCTGTACTGGCCGTTCTACGATTCGCTCTGTCTTGACGGAGAGAGACTTGGAGTCCTTTGTTGAAACTTACAGGATCCCGGAGCGTTTCTCCCCAACTCTGCCTGGGCCTGATGACTCAGCGGAATGTACCTCTGACCGGATTGTCCTCTATACTTTATCGTTTTCTTCTTGCGGTGTTCGTTACCCGCTTTCAACTTTCAAGGTGGGCTTGATGCGGCATTTTAAGGTTCATTTCTCACAACTACACCCCTTAGGGTTTATGAGGGTTGTGCATTTTGAGTTGTCATGTGTGGCTGTTTCCGGTGAGCCGTCGATTCCCCTGTTTTGTATGTTTTATAAGTTGATCTCGGATGTGGATTGGTTTACTTTCGCCAAACGGAAAGACAACATATCCTAACCCTGCTATTCTTTCATGTCGACCTCCACCTACCAAAGGAATGGAAAAGTCGGTTCATCTTTGTCTCTGCCGCCATGATACCGGAATCGCCACCGTTACGGGACGCTAAGGTAGTTATTGAAGACAGCATCCCAGTTCTGTGTGCCGACGAGATCGTCCAGTGGAAACGCATGTATGAAAATCCGACAAGGGATTTTACCTTTCCGGAGGGGATTTTGGCTATGGGAGATTAAGTCCTTTCTATTCAGTCAGACCAAAAGCTTTTGTAGGCAAGAAAGGCCCTTCCTTGTTTTTTGATTTGTTGTTTTTATCCTTTTCTGGAAGCTTTCAAGGTATTCGTGTAGTCATCTTTAGTGCCTTTTTTTGTGCAGAGATGACTCTGTGGGGTGTACTCCAGGGAGATTGCAAAGATGTCAAATTCATGGTTGGTGACAAAGTTGAGCCGGGTATGAGCCGGGGTGTTGAGAAGAAGGTTACTGAAAGTTCTGTTCAGGCCGGGACTCTGTCGCCAAGGAGAAGGATGAAGAAGCTTCCTCTGGTGAGAAAAGGACCCCCTTGGTTCCCTTCAAGTGGGGAGTTCAAATGACGATGATGACGATGAAAACTTGGAGAGTTGCTTAGCTCGTAAGCGAAAAGCAGGCCTAACCCATAGCCCTAAACAAGTTCCTGCCCCTCGCAATATCCGGCTGAGACTCCAGAGTGCTAGTGGCCAAAAAGCTTTTCCTGCTACGAAAGCGACTTCTGAACTTCCCCCTACTAGGGTCAAAGGTTCCCTGTCTAAGCACTACGATCATCCAGCCTTGTGAGCGAGCCTTTGTTGGAAAGCTGTATTATGTTTTGATTAGTGTGATGGCTCTTTTGAATCCTTGTTGGTAAGCTTTCCTCTTGCATTATGTTTCTGATGTTTTATTTATTTATTTATTTATTTATTTGTATTCGGAACAGGGGAGTTCTAATGCTCCGATTGAAATTCCTACTGCCCCTTCTTCCTCTTGTGTCCAGGACAAGACTACTGAGATCAGTGCCGCCCGTATTACCCCAGTCTTTGAGGTTTCTCCACTTCATGCCACTGGAACCAGCAAACCTTCCCATCTGGAAGGTTTTGTCTCCTAGTCCCCTTTAGCTCCTTTGTTTGATGACGCTCTTCTGGTCCCATACATTTCCAGATGGAAGATCACCCAGTCTTCAGTAGTGGGGACTCCCGAGACAGCTCAGGATTTCTTGGCTCATGATGTTCCTCCCTCTCACAGGTTTACGAATTCTGCTTGGAGGGCTGATCTCTTCGATGATCAATACAGTATGTCCCTCTGTGAAGGGTTTTTCCGGGGAGTTGGTATGCTACAGCGAGTGGATGAACTGAGGAGGGAGAATGAGGGATTAGGAGCGATCTCAAGACTTCCCAAACCGTTGCTGCTGAGCTTCGGTGCCGGGTGGTTGATGTTGAGCATAGATTGCAGGAGGAGAAGGTGCATAATCCCTCTCCTCTCCCTCCCCTCTCTCTTTTTTTTTATTTATTTACCTCTTCACATTTTTTGCCATTTTTTTCTTAGGGAGCTGGTGCCATGTTAGAGCAAAAGGAGTGTGCCTGGGCTAGGGAGATGGCAGCTTTGGTTGAGGAAAAGGAGGAGTTAACAGCCGAGTTAAAACGTTAGAAGAGCTTGACTCCGTGTCTCAGAAGGACTAGGATGCCATGTATGCGTAGTGGGGAATAACTTCAGATGATAACCAGAAGTTGGCTAAGGAGAGGTATTGGTTGATCACTGAAGGTTTTGGATCCTTCCTCACTGCTGTCTCTCAGTCTGAGGAGTTTAAAAGCAGTCTTGAGCAAATTTATAGGGCCTACCGGGACGTGGGATATCAATCAGGCCTGAAGGACGGATACGCTTATTCTGCTCAGGGTTTGGGAAGGAAAGAAACCCCTCTTTACAATTCCAAGGCCAGGAAGCGGCTGTCCAAGTTGGACAAAGAGTTTGGGAGAAAGACCCCCGCCCTTCTTGTGAAGATCCTTGAGCGTCCCTTGATGTCCCTTGATGAGCTTAAGGCATTGCTGACTCCCGTTGGTCCTTCTTCTCCAAAGTCTTTGTCTGGGGATGATTCCCAGTAGTTTCCAAAACAATAACTATTTCGATATGGCTGTAACTAAACACCTATGCCCCCTAAACACTGTTGACTTTTTGATGTCTTGAGGAGGGCCTTTATGTTGGGGTCCTCCTAGTATCTAACTTGTGATCTGCTAGCTATCTCATAACTGTTCATTGTCAACCCATTTTTGTTGTGTTGTTCTTTGCAGGTGTTATCATCGGGAGCTGGTCCAGTATCTATCCTCAAGACCTTTGGCCCTTTGTAGCATGATTACAAAATTATGTGGCTTGCTCGCGGGATTTTCTAATGTTTTGCTTGTACATTTACCTTTTCTTTTAGGGATAACAGAATTCCCTATTGTATTTATGCACACTCGCTTTGTAGTTTATTTACGAAGAATTTTTTAGTGTGTATGTTCATGTTTAGTTCCCTTTGTAGCTCGTTTACAAAAGTCTCTTTGTAGTGTGTTTCGTAAACCAGGATTGTCTGTACGAGGATGATCCTTGGACAAGTTTATAACTTCAGATTATGTTTCTTAACTTGTTTGTCCGCTTTCTTCGGGCTAGCTAGGCCCTGCTTTGCCCCACAGCCGGGCGTTAGGTGTGTTGGGTACACCTTTTTACACGTGTGTTGTTTGTCATTAGGTTTGCAGTTTCCGGGCACGTCTGCCCTAATACAATACCTGTAACTTATCAAAAGGAACAAGTAGATCATTCATTATCATATGTTTTTTGGGGACTCGGTCCTCCAGTACAAGATCGTAGAAAACGTTTTTTCTTGGGATAATCCCTTAGCTAGTGGTTAACCTTTACAAAAGTGGCTTCTAAGCCATTTTTCATTGAAGGTGCTCTTGTCTTTCACATATAATACTTCCGGAGTTGCATGAGGTTCCAGGTTCTTGGAACTTCCTTGCCCTGAAGCGTCTCCAGTTTGCAGCTTTCTTTGCTATTCGCCCAGGTGACCCGGTAGGGTCCCTCCCAGTTAGGCCCCAACTTCCCGGTGCTTTCTTGCAAGCTGGCTTCATTTGCCCTCAGGACCAAGTCTCCGGGTACGAGGTTGAGCTTATTCATCTTGGTGTTGTAATTGTTGGGTTTTTCACATGTTTATCAAAGTATTTTATCCATAAAAAATAAAAACGCAGCGGAAAATGTTATTTAAAACATGTTACTTACAAGATATAAAACCAATTTTATATGCAAAACCCAATCCCCGGATCCATATATGAACATGCATGCTATCAAAAATTAAAACACAACCATAGGGTGTTTCAAGAATACTACCTTCCAAGGAGTAATGGATATGAAGAAGATGATGCTTCTTGAATGGTTGCCTTCAAATGTAGAAGACCTCAAGATTGTATACCCCAAGCCTTCCAACAAACATCTTATGTTTAGCTAGGCTTTCTACACTTATGAACTCACTAAAATTTCCATCTACATCAACCACCATGGCCAAAAATATGAGGGGAGGTTATGGAGTTCTTGCACTTGACATATCAACTTGAAAAAGCCTACTTGATCAACCATACAAGGCCCGATTTTAGAGAGTTCTTACACTTGATTTATCAAATTGAAAAACCCTCTTGGATAGGCATACTATGGCCGATTTTTAGAGAGCATAATTTCAAGTCCTTCTCTTGAAAATTATGTCTAGTAAACCCTTTTGAAAGTGTAAGAGAATTATATCCAAAAATGACCAAATTAAAATTGGATATTGTATATGATTTTGCATGTAATCTTAGTGGAGGAAAAACCTTGGGAAGAACAATAGGGGGCGGCCCTATTGCCACCAAAATCAACCAATGAGAATTTTTCCTATCTTTAATTTTATGTCATATATTATATTTATAACTTTTATAAATATAACAATACATATTTGTAAGACTTTATGCAACAAATCATAACCTTTTATAATGTTATTTAACCTATTAAATAACAAGATAAAATATTCTCTCAAAATAAATTATCCATATAATTTATTAGTTTCTCAAGTGCAGTTATTTAGAAAACCAATTTCTAAATATTGTAAGTGTTAATATTTATTTGTTTGATCATATCATAAATAAATATTATAAGTTTTTGTCTAGCTTGTATTGGGGTATGACTCGACTTAGATCATAACGTACTAGCCACATCAATTTAATATGTGTCTTGGGCATACAGAGTCCAACAATCTCCCACTTGCACAAGATACATAGAAGATTGATGCAAGTAGTAAAGACCACCTATCTATAGTTTACTACCCCTACTACGTATGACTATATGTCCCATTCAATCACGTCATCCCCTTCAAGTCCCTTACTTGAAAATGATTTAGGTGAATCTATCATTTATCCTTTCATTACAGATGTCATGTCAAATCCAGAGACATAGAGTGATCACTCTCTGTTGATTTAACTTTAGCAGGCCTTAGACATCTTACTCTCAATGAATAAGAGGAACAAATCCCTTCTTGACTACATACATCTCTCACAATGACCTTTTATCACACCTGAGCTTAGCCTTATGTACTGTCTTATTACAGACAGCGAAGAAATAAGTCAAGGTATAATATTTGGTGAATATAGAGACCCAATATGTATCTCAGGTCAGAGGATACTATGATATTCTCCTTAACTCAAATTTACTTATGATCAATCACAAATGATTCCATGCAGTAATATTCGAGAGTGAGTCAGTCCAATATTTGTATCCCACAAATATCTATGAACCTTGGCAGCAACACTTTGCTCTATATTCATACTTCATGAATATCTACCAATCCAAGTTCATAATAGTCTTACATTCATATTTGTTCCCACAAGTATGATCGACTACGGACATTTAGAATAAGTAACTTATTCACGGATTTAAACATGCTAAAACGGAACATAACTCAAAATACCATAAAGAGTTATAATAACAATTGTTCCAATATCCAAATACAAAATAGATCAAATCCAATCACTAGAATATCGAAGTCCTAAGGCACAAGTATGACCCTTCATGTTTTGCCCGTTCAAGGAACTTCGTGAGTGGATCCGCAATATTTTGATCAGTGTGAATTTTGCGAAAACATATCTTTCCCTTTTTCAACTTCATCCCTTATGTAGTTGAAACTCCGCTCAATGTGCCTAGTCTTTTGATGTACACGAGGTTCCTTGATTTAAGCAATCGCACCATCGTTATCACAAAGATCTCTAGGGGTCCTGAATGGTAGGGACTACCCCTAGATCGGAAATAGTTCAAGTGGCATATCCATATGAATTATCTCGATCAATGAAGCGGCGATGTATTCTGATTCTGTAGTGGACAATGCTACCCTGATTGTGATCGAGAACCATCTCGATCAATTTGGAAACTCGTATCCATGTAACCCTTTACAACGAATTCCGAAACTCGCATCCCTGTAACCCTTTACAACGAGTTCTTCTTCACCAGATCCATATATTAGAAATATATCCTTAGTCCTCCTAAGATATTTCAATATATATTTTTTTAACAGTCTCCCAATGACCGTTACTCGCTGGTATCTTCTCGTCATGCTTAAAGCGCATGATGTGTCCGTCTAGTGCATATCATTACATTCATTTTGGATCCTATAGCAGACGTATATAGGATTCCTTTCATTCTTTCTTGCTCATCCTTTGAGCTTGGACATTGAGACACACTCAATATTGTCCCCTCTAGAATAGGTACCAAACCTTTCATAGAGTTCTCTATCTTGAACCTTTTCAAGACTTTATCAATGTATGCACTTTGGTTTAAACCTATCAAGCGCCTTGATCTATCCCTATAGATCTTTATTCCCAAAATATAGGCGACTTCACCATGATCCTTAATGGAATAACAACTTCCAAGCCAGGCTTTTACACCTTCCATGATTGGAATGTCATTTCCAAATAGTAGAAAGTCATTGACATATAATACTAAGAAAGTAATAATGCTCCCACTAGCCTTCTTATACACACAAGTTTCATCGCCGTTCTTGATGAATCCATATTCCCTAATCTCTTCATCAAAACGGTGATTCCAACTTCTAGATGTTTTTTTCAATCCATAGATTGATTTCTTTAACTTGCATACTTTGTTAAGATGTTTTGGATCGACAAAACCTTCAGGCTGAACCATATAGATATCTTCCTCAAGATATCCATTAAGGAAAGCAGTTTTGACATCCATTTGCCAAATCTCATAATCATATTATGCAGGTATGGCAAATAATATCCTAATTGACTTTAGCATCGCCACTGGCGAGAAGGTCTCATCATAATCAACCCCTTGAGTTTGATTGAAACCTATTGCTATAAGTCTCGCTTTATAAATATCCAAGTTGCCATGCATATCGGTTTTCTTCCTGAAAACCCCACTTACTTCCAACCACTATGGAGTTAAGAGGTTGTACAACCAATTCCCAAACTTAGTTGTCATACATGGATTGCATCTCTACGTTCATGGCTTCAAGCTATTTGTCACAATCGGATTCTGACATTGCATCATGGTATGTGGTAGGTTCACCCGAATCTACCACGTAGCATCCATCCATGAAAAATCCATATCTTTCAGGTGGACTACTAATTCTACCAGATCTACGAACGTTTTGTGTATGTTGATCAACCACTTGATCGTTTTTCAACAACCTCGTGTTGAGTGCTAGTATCAACCAAACGTGTATCGGCTTGTGGTTCTCGATCCTTATCAAGTTCCACTGTTCTATTAATTCCTTTCACAAGGAACTCATCTTCCAAGAACTCAGCCTTTCGAGCAACAAATGCCTTTTGCTCTGTTGGATCGTAGAATTAATATCCTATACCATCTTTAGGATATCCTACAAAGATACACTTAGTGGATCGTATTACCAATTTATTTGGGGTGTATTACTTCAAATAAGTTTCACAACCCATACCTTTAAATATGATAATGATGGAGCCCTTCCATGCCATATTTCAAAAGGTATCTTATCCACTTTCTTGGTTTTGGGCCATATTTAATATACAGGCCACGGAGAGCAAAGCGTAACTCCAACATGATAGAGATAATGCGCTCTTATCCATCATAGATCGAACTACATCCAATTGAGTTTGATTCCTTTTCTATCATAACGAAGAACTTTGATTGAGTTGATTTTGTACTTCACTTTTGAAGGCTTTGAACATTTCAAAACTTCAACTTTGTGTCTCAGCAAGTACACATAACCATAACTACTATAGTTGTCGGTAAAAGGTAGTGAAGTATCTTTCACCATTCCTAGTTATTGGCTTAAAAGGATCACATACATCCTAATGTATGATACCTAATAAATCTTTTGCCCTTTAGTTGGTACCACTAAAGGGTTTCTTGGTCATTTTACCTTATAAACAAGATTCACATGTATCAAATGAATCAACTTCATTTATGTCCAAAAGACCATTCTTTTGAAGTGTTGACATGCGACTTCTGTTTATATGACTAAGGCGATAATGCCAAAGATAGGTCTCACTTAAAACCATTTTTAGTTTCTTGGTGATTGCTTGGTACATTTAACTATCAAATGACGTATTATTATGAACCAATTCATAAATACCATTTGAAAGCTTAGCTTTGAAGTAAAACATGTCATTCATCGGAATATAAATGTTAATGTTTACAAACTTTAAATCACAACCATATTGTCTTTAAAAAGGAAACTGAAATAATGTTCCTAGTCAAACTAGGAGCATTCAAAACATTTTAAAACAATTTCCAAACCATTTGAAAGTTTCAAAACATAGTCTCCTTTCTTGTAATGCTTATTTCTTTTGAACCTTTTGCAACAATTGCAAACATGAGTTCCACATCCGGTATTTAATACCCATGTGTTAGAAGAAATAACATTAAAGTCAATATGTATCGTAAAGATTGTACCTGAGGTTTGCCCAGCTTCCCTCTTGTTTTTTTTCAACTCTTCGAGATAGGTTGGACAATTCCTTTTCAAAAATCCTATCTCACCATACTCATAGCATGGATTGTTCATGGCAACCTTTGCCTTCTTCTCTTTTGGTTTCGGTGGTTTCGCTTTAGCCTTTCTTTTCCTTTCCCTTTGAATTTCCCGTTACCATTTGCAACATTTTCTTTGGTGTCGGGGTGATGCCCTTTCTTGTTGTCATCCACATTGATCGTTAGAATGAGTAAAGACCTTTTACCCATATAGAGCCTTTTTGAGGTGATCAATGTGGCTTTTCATCTTAAAGATATAAGATGAGACCGATTGGGTTTCCTCCATTCGACATGCATGAAGCGCTCGAACCGTTTCGAAGCGTTCTACCCTTAGGAACATTTCTTACATTTGGTTAATGATGTCGTATGCTCATGATGTTCAAAATCCTTTTGAATCTCGGGAAACATAATTCCTAACATGAGGCAAGAGGCTTGCATAGTATCCTCGATATACTTAATCAATAGCGACCACCTCATATTTAACCCCTCCCAGGCCCTCTGGAAATGGCCCGATAATGTCAATGGCCCACTTCTGGAAGGGCCAAGATATCGACACGGGTATCATTGGGTGCTTGTGGTGGTGTGTCATGGGTGCATGGACCTAGCAGCTGTCACTTTTCTTGATTTCTTCTGATGCTGTCTCATACATCCTAGGCCAATAAAATCCTGCATTCATTGCTTTTGCCACCACTGTCCTTGGCCTAGAATGCATGCCGCAAATAACTTCATGCATCTCTCTGATCACATACCTGGCTTCTTCACTATCGACACATTTCAGTGATGGCCCCAAGTTTGACCTCTGATAAAGTTCCCCATCAATCAACTCGTATTGTAAAGCTTTGACCCTTATCTTCCGGGTTGCCCAGTCACCCTCGGGTAGTATTCCGTCTTTGAGGAATTTTACAATCGATGTCATCCAAGTCTCTTGGGCGCTTTCGATTGTAGCTATTTCTTCTGCGTTGATGGAAGGGGAGGTTAGGACCTCCACCTTGACTTCTCTTACTAGGTGATCGAAGGCTACCGAGGCTAACTTGCTAAGAGCATCAGATTTTCTGTTTCTCCCTCGGGGGATGTATTCCAGCTTGAAGGTCTTGAAGGCCTTGGCCGTCTCTTTCACTCTAGCCATGTAACGGGCCATTGTGCTATCCTTAGCCTCGTATTCCCCATGGAACTGCTTGACTACTAGCTGTGAGTCAATACTGGCTTCCACGTGCCTTGCTTTTACCTTCCTAGCCAATCTTAACCCTGCCAAAAGGGCTTCGTATTCTGCCGTGTTGTTGGTGTTCTCAAAGTCTATCCTGATGGCGTATGTTAGCTCGACTCCCTCAGGGCTGATCAACTTGATGCCTGCTCCACTTCCTTCTTCGCTTGAAGCCCCATCTGTGAGTAGCTTCCACACTGCTTCATCCTCTTTCTCATTTTCTTCCCTCTCCAGGGCTTCCCACTTTAGGAGTTTCTTTTCCTCATCCTCCGAGACTTCAGCCAGGAAGTCAGCCAATATTTGTCCCTTCATTGATGTTATGGCTTTGTATTCTAAGGAGTGTTCTCCCAGCTCAACTGCCCACTTGGCCAACCGGCCTGACAGTTCTGGTCTCCTGAGCACCTTTTAGAGCGGTTGATCTGTCATTAACGTGACTTTATGTGCCTGGAAATATCTTCTAAGTCTTCAGGATGCAAAGACAAGTGCCAGGGTTAGCTTCTCTAGAGGCACGTAACGTTCCTCAGGGCCCTTAAGGGTTCTGCTAATGAAGTGTATGGGGATCTGCTTTTCCTCCCCATCCACCATCATTACCGCACTTATGGTTGTCTTTGAAGCAAACAAATACTGGAGCAAGTCCTCCCCGGGGACTGGAGTGGCTAAGGTTGGGAGCTTACAGATGTAGTCTTTCATTTCCTGAAAAGCTGTCTCAGCTTCTGGGGTCCATCTGAACTTTTATGTCTGGAGACAATCCTTCAGCACTTTCATGAAGGGGAGAGTTCTGTCAGCTACCTTTGACAAGAAACGGTTCAGGGCAATCAGTCTCCCGTTCAGCTGTTGAATGTCTTTTATGAACCGAGGGGATCATATTTCGGTCATAGCTTGGGTCTTCTCAGGATTGGCCTTGATCCCCACCCTTGGTGACCAATACTCCCAGGAATCTTCCTTCCTCTACCCCGAAGCAGCATTTTCCTGGGTTTAGTTTCATGTTCACATCTTGCTTCGTCCGCATGGTTTCAGCTACATCTTCTATCATGGCCATCTCTGTGAGGCTTTTTATGACAATGTCGTCGACGTATACTTCCAAGTTTCATCCTCGTTGCTCCCTAAAGAGGGTGTTCATGAACCTCTGGTAAGTGGCCCCTACGTTTTTTAGTCCGAAGGGCATTTTAGTGTAACAAAAGGTCCCCTCGTCCGTGATGAATGCAGTCTTCTCTTCGTCCTCCAGTGACATTTGTATTTGGTGATACCCTTTATATGCATCGAGGAAACACTTCAGGGGGTATTGAGATAGGGAATCCACCTGGACGTCTATCTCCTGGAGGGGATAGCAGTCTTTGGGGCATGCTTTATTCAGGTCCTGGAAGTCTATACACATCCTCCATCCTCCATCTTTTTTCTTGACCATGACTGGGTTGGCGACCCAGGAAGGGTACTTTCCCTTCCTTACTATCCCATCTCTGAGTAGCTTCCTGGTTTCTTCACATGCAGCCCTTCTCTTGCTGGGGCCCATGCTCCGTTTCTTTTGCTTTACCGGTTGCACCTAGGTGTACGTATTAAGCCGATGTTCAGTCAGGCTTCTTGGAATTCCGGTCATGTCTCCGTGTTGAAATGCGAATACATCTATGTTGAAGAGAAGTAATTCCTTGAGAGCACTTTTGCATTTGTCGCTGAGGTGGCTTGCCACTTTAACTGTTTGCTCCGGGAATCTATCGCAAAGGACCCATTCTTCTATTCTTTCTTTTTGAGGCTTCTCAGGCACTTCCCCCTCAGAAACAGAAGACACTACTTCGTATGAAGACTTTACCCAAGCCAAGCCCTTCGGCGTTTGGAATACCAAAGCTCCATGTGGGGTTGAATCCTGTGCTTGTAGATCATCGATCCCCGACCTTCCCAGGATTGCATTGTATTTTGAGGGTGCCCGGACCATCATGAATGTGAGAGTTATGGTCTGGACACGATCTCCTACTCCATCGGTGAATGGGAGCCTAATCTTTCCCAGGGGATGAGATACACTATTGTTGAAACCAACGAGGTGAATCGAGTCTTCCTCAAGCATGTCCCTCACATCTCTGTCAAACCTCAGGAAACAGTGTTCGTATATTACCTCTACACCACTTCCCCCGTCTACATGTATCCTAGCTACCTTGTGTCCGGCTATGACGGCCGAAATATTGAGGGGGAGTCTTTGCACCTCGTGCTCCTCCTGGTGTGGCATTAGTATGAGAGCTTTCATGCGGTCTGGGGGGGCCCAGGACCCTAGCTTTGACACTCCTAGTGGTGTTAAACTCGTCCATTCGCCTGATCATATCTACGTCTGCCCTACCTGGCTCCCTCACATCTTTCCCCTTACGATCTCCTCCTCCCTCTTTGATTTCTTTAATCAAGTGAGCCAATTTACCCGTTTTTACCGCGGCTTCTATTTCCCTCTTTAGGTACATACAATCATCAGTTTTATGGCCATAGCCCATGTGAAAGTCGCAATATTCATTTGGTTGTGCCTTCGGTCCTGGTTTTATGGGGGGTGGCCTTGGAAAAGAACTTTTCACCCTCTCAGTGGCCAGTATCTCACTCAGGGTTTTGGTGAGAGCGGTGAAGCTATCGGAGTAAGGGGTTGACCCCCTGCCCGAGGTCTATATGGGGAGTATGTGGGTTTTACCCTGTCATGCAATATTTTGTCAAAAGTTGGTTTTCGTGAGTATGGTGTACCTTTTTCTGGAGGTTTTGGAGCAAGATTGCTTCTTCGGGCCAGGACGTCCATCTCCTTAGCCTTGTTGACTGTGTCTTTTCCCATGACGAAGGCCCTGACCCTATCCATAAGATTATCGAATATGTGCGGGAACTCCTCTCCTAACTTCTCGCATAATTGTGCATGCTTCAGTCCATTGATGAAGCTACTAATCTTCATGACCTCCGGGACGTCTTTGATGTTCATGCTTTCTTTGATGAACCTTTGCATGTATTGATCTATTCATTCATTATCTCTCAGCCTTATATGCATGATTTATTTTAGGTTTTTGACCACCTTTCTCTCTTGACCGAAGTTTCTCAGGAACTTCTCGCTTAGTTCCTCATAGCTATCGATTCCTCTGGGGGAAGGCTGTCAAACCTGAGCCTGCCTCCCTCCGTTTGGGTTTGTACGAACATGTGACACCAAACAGGCATGGGCCATCGTCCTAGCTGTCCCGCCCCCTTGAAGGCATGAAGGTGATCCTCCGGGTCCCGCGTTCCGTCATATTTGTCGAAGTTCAAGGGTAACTTGAGCTTGGGGGCATGGGTGCCTCGGCGATTCTTTTGGTAAACTTTGAGATCTCAACTAAATCTCGTGGAAGGTAGGGTTGATCCAAACCGCTGTCCTTTTGGTCTTCTTTTTCTTTTTCTTTTCCTTTCAGTTCTTTTCCTGTGATTAGATCCTCTCTCTCTTCTGACGACATCTGCCTGAGGGCTGTTATGAAAGTTTCAGAGGGTCTGGGCAATCACCCTTGTTCTGAGGACCCATTTCCCCCTTGTTGGGTGGTGTATCGAAAGATAATCTGGCCTTGAGGCTCTCAAGCCTCTCCTGTCTTTCCAGTTCTCTGAGATGCTTCTTTATTTCTTCCATGTGCGTGGCAATGAAATCTGGGGTGATGGTCTCTTCCCTTTCCGTGGTTCTCATTTTGTTCTCGTTTTCGTCTTCATGGATAATGTCTTCCACTGTGACCCTGTTGTAGTCACTTTGCACCGTCTAGATGGTCCGTGAACTCGGTGGTGTTGTCATGTTCTCTCTCGCAGACTGGGTTATTACAACGCCGATGATTTTGAGTGAAAAAATCAGCCGGATTGAACTGTCCCACGGATGGTGTCAATGTCGAATCCCCAAATCCCTGGATGACGTTCAAAGGGTCTTCATAGACGTCGTAATATTCCAGCCTTTGCTTTCTACAAAAAAGGAAACCGTTAGCCTCGTCACGGAGGCCCCCCCCCGGGGGGGGGGGATCCGTGACCAAGCTCCGGCGTGAGATTAAGTAAACTTGCCAGAGAATAAGAGAGTTAGCTAATTCCGATGAGTATGATCACCGAAATGTTCTCTATGGTGTGAATGAATTATAAATGTGGGTATTCAATATGGAGGAATTACGGTCGGAATAAATGATCATGCAAAGCATTAAGTAAGATACCTTGGATCCTCGAAATAGATCCCTTTACCTTTCTTATATAGCCGGGTTGGCTTATCTTCTCAATGGAGAGGTACCGAGGAGATCTATCAGCTTCTGGCCATCTTTGGGGAACTCAGACACGTGTCTGAGCCCCAACGGTGAGATCGTTGTCCTCATTTAGTGAAGCCAGCTCGGAAGTACTATACCCGCCGGAGATCCTATTCTTATCAACCATTAATGCTCCCTGCTCTTTCTGAATATCTTTTTCCCGCCCATATGCAGAAGTCCCTTAAGAGACAAGTATTACTATTGGGCCTTTATCAATTAGGCCTACATGATGGAAGCCCAAGACGGGTCAAATTGTGCTACATTAATGCTAAACCCTAATATAAACCCCTAGAAGCCTAACCTAAATCCTAGAGGTAATCCATAAACATAATATATATATATATATATATATTATAGCATTCGACGAGTCGGTTCCAATGTCGTTGGAATGAGTACAATCGAAGTTCGTTTGAGTTAGTTCCCCACTTTTTTAGTGTTTCTCATTAAACGTCCCACAATGTTTATATGTACACACACGTTAGTGTATAGCTATTCTCGAGGTTGTTGTACATGGTAAAAGTTAAATTATGTACACCAATTAAAGATTTCTACATTGACCCTTCAACTAAAAAGGCATGGTTTTGTCATTGGGGGTGTTATATATATATATATATATATATATATATATAAAGAGTGAACACTAGTGTAGTTTGTGAACTGAGCGAACTAATCCAGGCCATACATGTGTGTAGATCAATGGCCAGGATTTGATCATGAGATACACTAGTGTATTTTACGATTTGATGATGAAATCCTAGCCATCCACGTGTGTAAATCAATGGCCAATATTTGTTCACTCAGTTGACAAATAAATTAGTGTTCACTCTAGAACCCCACCCTATATATATATATATATATATATATATATATATATATATAGTGAAAGTGTAAAATACAATATCTCTTAACGTACAATACGTACGATATAGTGAAATCGCATGTTGGTAAATATGATGAAATCGCATGTTGGTATATAAAGGAATTTCACATGTTGGTTTTTCAGCATAAATTGCATGTTCAAAATTGAATTCGCACCAGATCGGACGGCTGAGATGAGCGCGTACATATTGTACGATAAGAGCTATTGTACATTAACCTAACCCTATGTGTGTGTGTGTGTGTATAGGTACGGGATCAGGAGAAAATTCCCTAAAGTGTGAGAACGCATCCTGATGGAACACGTGGCGCGGGATATAATCAGGGTGTGAGGGGCTTTTTTATCTTTTCAATATTCTTTTTTCCCAATTTTAGTGTGTTGCATGCTGCTTCATTTTTTGCGTCTAATATAATTTTGGCGTTAATTAGATTCATTAATTACTTGGCGTTTTACTATTTTTTTCGATCTGTCTCGTTGAATTAATTGTTTTGTGTCCCAAAAATAATCTTTTTGGCGTTATGGCATTTCCCAGGTCAATTTTTTGGTGTTCGTGGCGTTGTTAATAATTCATTACTATTCATTAATATTTTATAAGATTACAATACTACGAAATCAAAAATAAACTAATAGTCTTCTGTGGATGGGATTACATCAGAGTTGTACCCATCTCTTTGTTCCTCACTTTCTTCAGATTCATCATCATCATATTTTAGATTGGCGTATAACGCCATCATCTGGTCTCTTCTTTGCCGCAGCTTATACTTGAATATCATTGCAACCCTGGATCTTGCATCCTTCGAAGGTGCTAAATCACAGAGTTGTTCAAGGAGATATAGCCTCTCTGTCTTCAACATTTCCTCCAACGGCAATGAATATTTCACCCCGTGTTGATAAGTCACTTCAACCGTTTCTTCTTTTTCATGCACCACCAACTACTAACTGTTAGTAGATGAGTATCGTCAATATCATCATCATCTTCTTCTTCTTCTTCTGATTGAAATTTTCTCTCCAATCTTCTTGTTACCGTTCGAGTTCTTTCACAATCGTTGTCCAATGGAACCCCAAGGGCCAGAATATCCCTCTGAACCCCTTCATCCATACTAAGTATGGCTTTGATTGTTCTGACCTTCACCCTTCTCCTATCAGAGAACTTTAAGATGAATTGTCTCTCTGACCTTTAAAACCTCCATTCTATAACCTTAGCTATTTTTTAAGTTTTTGGTGTTTTGGACAATATGTGGTGTTTTAGACAATGTTTGGCATGTTTAAGTTGTGTTCTCATGTTCTATTCTTATAATGAATTTTTTCCTGCGCACGTAGGATGCAGTCCTATAAAGTGGCAGGTAATTGTGGTGTTTTGAAAAGATAAATAAATTCAATTTTCCCGTGTAGTGGCTTTTAATATAATAAATGTTAGTAATAATGTTTTCATCGTTTCATTTTACTGTTTGAAGTTACTGTGTTTTCTTTCAGCTTCATCTGTTTATGACTATAACACGTCCCATCTTTATGGTTGTAATTATGGCATTTTGTATTTCCAATGGCTTTTAGATAAAGATGACACTTTTGTTTTAATCTCTTGCACATTGTTTTATATTTTTTTAGATTTATTATAATAGTACTTGTCCAAAGTAATTTATTATAGTTTGGGAGTTTTGAGCGTTTTATGGCATGATGTCGTTTCACAAGCATTTGCCATTTTGGCGTTTTATTATAATTTTTTAGAGAATTAATGTATTTTTGTTCTTAGCTGAAAATTACATAACAAACAACAAAAAAAGAAAATTAAAAAACATACAGAAACAATTTATCGTCCAAATCTTCACTGTCATCAGTCTCTTTCTTCTTTTGAAACTACAAGAACTGTCACAAAATAAATGGCGTTTTGGTTTTGGTGTGGTTTTTTGTTGTCCGTGTGTTAAAGTGGGTTTGTGGATGTTGGAGACATAGATAGATGATGTGTGGGTGGATGTTATTTTCCCGTCATCTTCATTATCATCATCGAGGCCAAAGTAGCATTTACACTGGGGTCGGTCTCTTCTCCTCATCTAAACCTTCTTCAAGAACAAAGAAGACAAAATGACATATCGGTATCATCAATATCTTTTTCTTGAAATTGGTCCATCTCATGCAGCAAAATCTTACTCTCCTCACCTAACAAACCATTCAGCGAAACTTCATGCAGAACATTACTGAGTATCCAAGAAAAGACGTTTGCCATCGTTGATTTTTCTAACTTTTTTGCGTTTTACAGTGAGTGGTATTTTTAGGAACCATTTGTGTTTGTGGTTTTTTTTGGTGTGATCAACGAAAGGTGCTGAGACGTTTCTATTTATAGGATGTTTTTGGCGTGTAGTTTAGGCGGGATATTATTATAACAATAAATGCAATTAACAAATATCCGGTTTTTCTCAGCTTTATCTGTTAAGTCTATAAGGATTGGCGTTTATATATTATGGCTTTTTACGTTTTATGGCGTTTTGTAGGCTAAGCCCTCAACTAAAACACAGAAAAAACTACGCAGTAATAAAATTGGCGTTTTGTATTTACTTGGCGTTTTATATTTCAATTGTGTTTTATGTATGAAAGGATGTTTAATCTTTTACCCTTAATGAAGCGCTTCCACATAATAAAATTGATGTTATTTACGAAAATGCCACCGCGCCAATCTAGTCCATAGATTGTTTTGATTGGACGATCCATAAGCGTTCTCACTGTTCTCACAC
This sequence comes from Helianthus tuberosus, assembly GCA_030545235.1. Taxonomy (NCBI): domain Eukaryota; kingdom Viridiplantae; phylum Streptophyta; class Magnoliopsida; order Asterales; family Asteraceae; genus Helianthus; species Helianthus tuberosus. Next base: position 44,619 of record JARYGA010046149.1, read on the forward strand.
TTTTCACCGTCTTCCCTAAATCCTGACATATATATATATATAGGGTGGGGTTATTGTAAAAAAAGGGGTTTTTTGTGAGAAGTGTATGAAGTGTTTTATACCCTTAGATTTGGTAGTTAATGGTTACGATAAAAAAGGACTTAAAAGGTAAATTATGTTTTATTTTTTTGACTAATTTGGCTAGATAGGGGGTAATAGTGTTTTTTGTTTAAATAAAGAAACTGCCATCAACCTTCATGTATATGCAAGTTCCCCTCGTCTTTTTAAAACGTCAATAACTTTTTGTACGTAATATTTAAAAAAATACATCATAATAACAAGCGTTTTTTATCTTTAATATGGGTACCCTATGACTATACTTATAAAGAGAAAAAAATTACATTTCAATCGGATGTTTTAGTCCATGGTGTTTTGTCTATGTTTATACAATGGTGTTTTAATTGTATTGTGATTCAAGGCGTAATGTTTTAAACATTTGGAAACATTGTATTGTGATTCAAGTTAGGGTGTTTTAACATCTGAAATCTGGAAACATTGTATTGTGATTCAAGTCATGGTGTTTTAATATCTAGAATAGCAAAATGATCATCCACAGATGATGTTAAAACACCATGACTTGAATCGCAATACAATCATTCCAGATGTTAAAACACCATGACTGTATTACGATTCAAGTCGTGGTGCTTTTGGAATCTGTATGTTGTTTGATACCCCTAAAATAAAATAAAAAATATTCCAGATGTTAAAACACCAGGATCAGATATTAATACGTAAAAATATTATCTCCTAAAATAACTCCTAAAGTGGTTACAATCTATTTTATAATTAAATTGGTTTTTGAATTTAATTACCTTATTACCTTAAATCATAAGTTTAAATAATGCCACGTGTCGTCTCCATAATATTTCTCACAAACTTCACCCTTTTTAAAGGAACCTGAACCTATACACACACATATATATAGTCTTAAATAAAAGAAGATAATGGAAGGGTATAAAATGAATCCTATATTTATTTACTTTTTCTCTCCACATGTAAGGCACATGTCAATTCCCTCCATAAATTTAAAACGTCTATAATTTTTTCATACAACATTTTTTAGAAAAAAATTCACTGTAATAACAAGCGTTTTTTTATTTATTTTTAATATGAGTATGATATTGCTATATAAAAATAAAATACAAAATTTATTTTTACTAGGTTTTCTTTACATTGTGTTAAAAATTTAGATCATTGTGTTTGTTACCTGGTTTTGGTCATTATGTATTTACTAGGGCTTCTATACATTGTGTTATTATAAAAACTTATAACACGATGTTAATTTGGGTTTAGGCTACTATGTTTTTATGAAAAAACATTTTACACAATTTATGACACAATGAAGATGGTGTTGTATTTGAGTTTTCTATACATTGTGTTATTGGTTATGGTTATTCTGTTTTAATATGTTGTCCGTTGTGTTTTTGTTTTGTTATTCATTGTGTTTTAATTTGTTTTTCATTGTGTTTTATTATGTTGTTCATTGTGCTTTTAGTCTGATGTCCATTGTGTTTTAGTTTGATATTTATTGTGTTTTTTGTTGTTGTCCATTGTGTTTTAAACTGATGTCCATTGTGTTTTTTCTCTGTTGTTCATTGTGTTTTTTATCTACTATTATCAATTGTCTTTTTAATCTACTTTCCATTATTTTTTTAGTTTGGTACTCATTGTGTTTTACATTATGTCCACTGTGTCTTTTATCTGTTTTCATCGGTTGTGTTTTTGGTTTACTTTCCATTGTGTTTTGCGTTTTAAAACTCATTGTGTTTTACGTTATGTTCATTGTGTAATACGCAAATGGGTTTTTGATTATTTTTTTAAACTATAACAATAGGGTACTCATATTAAAGATAAAAAACGCTCGATGTATAAAAAAGTTACGGACGTTTAAAAAGTAAGGGGGAGGGGGGATAACATGTAACTTGCATGTGCATATTCTTTTAATTCTTTTGGAGAAAATTACCCTTCTCTCTTGATTCCTCTTTACACTTGTCACTCTATGGTAGCTTCTTACCCTTCTTATTTTTAAATATTTTGTATTATATATATTAAATAAAAAAAGCTCATATAAAACATAAACTTATTTCTTAGTCTTATTTAAAATTATCAATCTCAAAAGTTATAACTTAAGTCCATTAGGTTGTAACACATCGTAAAATCACGTCCAATGATACGTTGACACGTGTACTAAACTCTAATAAAGTCAAACGTAGACTATAAAGGACTAATTTTTGCGAAAAATCAAAAACTTTGAATGCGAAAGGACTAAAAGTGTTAACATGCTTAAACTAAGCCTTTGAATAACAATACACGGTATTCATAATTATAATTAAGCCACTCGTTGGTCGAGAGAAGCCGTTTGCATAATTATTGAAAGTTTGCGCGTTGAAGGATCAATAGCGTCAATATGTAAATTCTTACCTCTGAATGACCTTTTTACAAACCGAGAGCTTTATGATATTGATTATACTCTCAGGAATACCTAATATTGGCCATTTAAGGCTTTTATGCCAATAAGTGACGTTACGCGCAACTTTGCAAGTTAAAGGGGTTAAAAGCGTCAATATGTTTAATTATACCTCTGAATGACCTTTTAACGAACTCGACGTATTATAAAGTGCAATCATACTTTTGAGAATGCTTAATATGGATTGCACATGGCTTTGATGCTATTAAACGATGATACGCGCAACTTTTCGAGTTAAAGGGACCAAAAGCGTCAACATTTAAAACTACACCTTTGAGTGACCATATAAGCGCAATGGAGTTTCGTAATATTCGATCATACTCTCGAAATGCTTAATTGGGCCATGAAAGGCTTTGATATCGTTAAACGATATTAAGCATAACTTTGTGCGTTAAAAGGACAAAAAGCGTCAATGTGTGATACTACGCCTTTGAGAGACCTTTTAATCGAATCGGGAACTCCGTGATGTTCGGTCATACTCTTGGGTGTGCCTAATATTGGCCAAGGAGGGTTTTTTGTACTAATTATAGCAAAACATGCAAGTATGGAAGACAAGGGGCCTAAAATGACAAAGTTTGAAAGTTGTTGTGTGTGTTTGATCTGTGCAGGCTGTAGCCTACGCCCCCTGCAGCGTAGCCTACGCCCAGGTCTGGGCAGCTTCATTTTTTTGGCTTTCAGCCCACTCCAAGCCATTCTAAACCATTAAAATCAATTCTAGGGGCTCTTAGATGGTATTAGAACCTGGTAATACACCTGTAAAGATCTCATAACACCTCTCTAACACTTGGCATTCATCCACAATCTCTCAAACACTATATAAAGGGTGTTCATCACCACTCTTTCCTTACACCTTCACTCCATCCTTGCTCTTTCTATCAAATCTGGAGGATCCTGAACATTTTGGAACCTCCCTTGAGTTATGTTCAGTCCATAGGACCTTATGTAAGTGTCCTTTCGTGACTAGTTTATTTTATTTGGCTCTTAAAGCCGAAAAGTAAAGCGTTTTCGATAACGCTTTGACTTTTAGTAAGACCATAAATGGTCGAGCCATTGTTCGCAACGAACATGGCTACGTGATCGTAATTAGGTAGGTATTAAACCCTAAAAAGGGCATCTCCTAAGAATCACGTTTGCTTGGTCAATTGACGAGTCAACTTAATATTGTTTTAAAAAGTCAACGGAGCAGTTTTCAAAATAATTGCCATATGAGTTTAGAAATGTTCTAAAATACGTTTTATCACTTGAACAACTTGGTAATTGTTATTAGAACATGTGTAAACATGTTCGGCTCGTCATTTCCAGTTTTAGGGTCGGTTCGCAACCGAAAGTCGCGAAGTTTGACTTCTGTGTTGACTTTCAATTATGAACCGAATTTGAATAGTTTGCTACTGATTTTAGGTTCCGTTGTGATCATAATTTAATGTAGCATAACCCTATAAGGTTATATTACACAATCATATTAGAAATCTGAGTTTTTGCACATGTTCCGTTAATATGCTTAAATTTAACTATTATGCCCTTATGTTATAAAAATGAGATTTTTGAAAATGTTAGAGGACAAAAAGCTTTATTACCGATATATAAGTATGTCCACAAAATTTGACCTCAGTTTCTGGTCTCAAACTAAAGTTATGCAAGATAGCGTAAAATGAAACTTTTTGTTAATTAAATGACATTTTTAGCAAAAATCATGTTTAAACCCAAATTTTGGCACCAAGCTCATTACCAACTGTTATGATATAATTTTTAGGGATTTTTAGAATATTTTGTCAGATTTTATACTGACCATAACATAGAGTTCTTGTATGAATTCGGTAATTCACGATAATCCCCTTTTCATTAATAAAATAAGATTTACATATCAATAACATACCAAACCTTTTCCTACTGATGTTATATAAAAAATAAAATATTTTGAACATTCAAGACTGATCAAAATCTTAGAATTCCATGAACACCTCAAATATCGTCAATTATCGACTTTCACGCAAAGTAGGCGCATAGTATGGTTTAAAACCATATTTAACACCTAAGACTTGATACCTACTGATTTTATAAATGAATTTTTATATTTTAACAGTAAGTATAAGTCTTGAACTCAGAATTTCAATTTTGTCCTTAAAACATATATGAAATGACCAAAATGCCCCTACGGTGCATGTGACAACTGGCACCAAACCGGTAATTTCCGTACACTTTAATTATTATTTAATAACTGCAATTATGTGCTTAAATGTCAACATTGTCTGATTACATACTATACACGTGAATTCATGCACGTTTTTATACTACAAGAATTACTTTATGATAGCGTTGCGTCAGAAATACTAGTAAACTCACCGGTAAGACACATTGTGTCAACAAATCTGTAGAAAGCAGTTAGACAATAGAATTGGAGCCTAGGTGTAGGTCCAACGACAAGAATACATTAAAACCCAAGAGTACATACAAGGGTTTATATATATATAGACTTCCCGGAAGCTAATCACGCACTAAAAAGCACCCAAAATACACTTTAAAAGCTGAATTTTATATAATTCAGCAAAATTCAGCAACATAACAAGATATTACCATGCAAAAACATGACTAAATGGTCCAGAATACTTCCCTAAGTGTCGGGAATTGAAAGTGTCACAAAAGGATACTTAAAAGACACTAAACGGTGCAATTTAGCACTTTACCGCAACTGTATTTAACCGAACAACCGGACATAACCCGGAACATCAAAATATTGCAAAAAGCATTGTTTTTATTTTTCTAAGCTAGTATTGGTTCCCGAACACTTACACATATTACATAATGCATGAAACACTTAAACACTAGACTTTTACATTAACCTCCCACTAATCACCTACCTTACCATCAAGTTACATTCTAACCCCCTCCCCCCTCATTGTTTATGGCCCCAAAGGGGACCCCACTCACAAGATTGCCAAATCTCCTTAGATATCTTGGGATCTTGCTTGGATTATGGGAAGATTTGTGTGTACTTAGGGGAACATATGGACTAATGGATAAAACAGTAACATGGTTATAAGAAAAACCATTTCCTTCATCACTTCAACACTACCACAACTCCTCACTTGCTCCCCCACTTTCGGCCGACCCTATCCCCACACACCACCACCATTTTCTTTGCATGTTCATCCACTCACAAGGGTACTCAAGGTGTAAGAAGCCGTATTAGAAGGTTTGGTGAGCTCGGAACTTGAAGGACCTCATTCGTTAGTTTTTATCCACTCAATCTTCACCATTGTTCTTCCCTAGCTTTAAGCTAGTTGTAAGATTCTTGAACACCCTTGTTACTTCATATTTTTAGTGGTTAAAAGACATATTATGTTGAAATAACAAGAACACTAAAAGACTTGAACATGAATCTTGAAACACAAAGCTTGTAATATGATGAAATGGTGTTGAAATGATATTGTTTAGGGCATGAATGATATTTGATAGTTGTTTACTAGAGATGATGATGTTAATCTTCATATGAAGCTTGCTAGATCGGGATTAAACACATGATCTAGAAAGATTAGGAGATGATTATGTGTTTACACAAAGATGATCATCACCTTGATTAAACATGAACTTGAAAGTAAAATGATTTTTCTTGAAAAGTAATAAACCAAGTAAACTAGTAATCTTGTAAATCCAAGACTTGTGAAAGATTTTTCTAAAAAGAACCAAGTTCAAAATATGATTTTTGAAAGATCATGGTTTTTATTAAACCTACACTATTTTTCTTGGAAAGACAAGTAAATAAACACTAGAGAAACAAGAAGATGTTATGGATAAACATTTTTGTAAATTATGTTTACAAGTTGTAAACACCAAATCTTTTCAAGAATGAGATTTACAAACAAACAACCATGTTTTTAAGGGTAACTAAACCTACAAAATAACATTGTAAGTTGCAACAAGTTTTTACAAGAACTTCAAGTTCATGATGTAGTGTGATTTACATGATCTAGGTTTATGGTAAGACTTGATTGTGTTGTTGATGTTGATTTAAAAGAAAATAAACACATGTTTTAAAAACATGAGAAACCTCCATTTTTAGGGGAAACTCTGTCAAAATTTCTATAAAATTTTGACACTTAGAAAAATATAAGTTTTGAGAAACATATTCCCTAGAAATGTATCTAAAAGCATTTACCAAGGTTTTCCCAAAATTTTTGTGTAAGAAATGATAATTTATTCAAGATTAAAATTGATATTAAGTATGTCTATTTTTGAGAAATATATATATATATTTATTTATCACCAAATTTTGTGCTAAGTGTATGTAGTATGCATTACATGTAATAGTGTATTAGGACTTGAAAATACACTAAATACTCCTAAGGAGTGAAGATACAAAATACACATACAACATGCTTAGACAAATACAAGAAAATATATTTATGAAAATATATTACTTGATAGAATAAATAACTTGGACAAGTTATGAACATGAGATAAAGTCTTGGACAAAATACATAATTCGGGTGAAAAATACAAGATACTTATATTTATTTTTGAAAAAATAATATAAGTAAGATACATAGTTAAAAATATAAATTATTTTTAACACAAGAACACATATACAGAAGATAGTGACTTGTACTTGTGCGATACAAGTCTCGTGACTAACGTTAATAAAACACGTTTTGGTCACGACGCTAAATAAGCAAATCCGGCGAAGTTTATGACGCAGGAACGCAAAGTTGTGAGTTCATGCTCCCCCTTTTCTTTTAACTGTTTTCAGTTTTATAACTTCGGGGGTGAAATACATGTTACAAATGTTACAATGTTTATAAATGGTATGATACAAAAACAAGAAGCACTCTTGGTGATAACTAGTACCTAGCATGAAGTGTTTTAAGGAATGATACGAGAAATGATACGAGAAATGATATGAGAAATGATACGAGAAATCGTGTCATGAATAGGGTACCATAAGCACCATTAATCAACAATATACGTAGACCGCAGAACAAAAGGTTAGATCTAACGGGTTTTGGGCAGCCACACTCTTGGTGAGAACGAGTACCGAGTAGTGCTTTTGTGTCTCAGAATCGACAACTAGAAAAATGCCTATGGTTTGGTTGCTTCCTATGTCGTGTGACATGTAATTGGCCTTGCAACCCATTAACAATCTTAATTTATACAGAAATAAGTGATTTGTACAAGAATACTTGATTTATACAAGAATACTTGATTTATACAAGATACATACCATGTTTCTCATACAAAGTATACAAATGTTCAAACAAGAACTGCATGAATTCACACCAACATTATGTTAACGTTTTTTTTTTTCAAAACTCACATGTATTTCAGGTAACTAAAGTGGATGTGCGCACGGTCTTACTCTTGCTCATGGATGTTGCTTATGTTTTTGAATAAAGTTGTAAACTTTCAAACAATATGTTGTCTCGTGTTGTAAACACTTAAACTATGTTTTTCGTTGTGAAATGTTAATGGTGTTTGAAGTTATTTTTATGAGCATGTAGTATGTTTACCAATCGTATGCAATGAAAACCTTTCATGATCACACCTCGTGCTTCCGCCTAAGAAAGGGGTGTGACAGATTGGTATCAGAGCTGCGATTGTAGTGAACCAGGATTCCTTCTCGAGTCTAGTCTACAATCTCTAGGATCCTTTCACGAAAACAATTTTTCAAAAAGTTTTCATTGCATAAAACTTTCCGCGACATCCACTACCTGAAACTGTTTACAAGAGTCAAGAAAAGACACTACGAGACTTAGGGTGCACTCGAGTAGAACTTATCTGTGATTAAGAATTAGTTGCAATTATGTGTGATAATTGATACTTACATATACTAGAAGTAGAATACCACAAGTACACGTGACTTTACCTGAAAGCAGTATCTGAAGGAAGAGATACGAGGATGAAACGAACTGTGCAAGGAGTTACGTAATTATGGATGCATACATAATTATGGGATTCAGTTCACAGAAACCACAGCAAGTCTTGTCACGTATAGATTCCCTAATTATAAGAAAAGAGTCAAACATGAACCAGGATCAGATGTTAATACGTAAAAATATTATCTCCTAAAATAACTCCTAAAGTGGTTACAATCTATTTTATAATTAAATTGGTTTTTGAAGTTAATTACCTTATTACCTTAAATCATAAGTTTAAATAATGCCACGTGTCGTCTCCATAATATTTCTCACAAACTTCACCCTTTTTAAATGAACTTGAACCTATACACACACACATATATATAGTCTTAAATAAAAGAAGATAATGGAAGGGTATAAAATGAATCCTATATTTATTTACTTTTTCTCTCCACATGTAAGGCACATGTCAATTCCCTCCATAAATTTAGAACGTCTATAATTTTTTCATACAACATTTTTTAGAAAAAAATTCACTGTAATAACAAGCGTTTTTATTTTTATTTTTAATATGAGTATGATATTGTTATATAAAAATAAAATACAAAATTTATTTTTACTAGGTTTTCTTTACATTGTGTTAAAAATTTAGATCATTGTGTTTGTTACCTGGTTTTGGTCATTATGTATTTACTAGGGCTTCTATACATTGTGTTATTATTAAAACTTATAACACGATGTTAATTTGGGTTTAGGCTACTATGTTTTTATAAAAACCTTTTACACAATTTATGACACAATGAAGATGGTGTTGTATTTGAGATTTCTATACATTGTGTTATTGGTTATGATTATTCTGTTTTAATATGTTGTCCGTTGTGTTTTTGTTTTGTTATTCATTGTGTTTTAATTTGTTTTTCATTGTGGTTTATTATGTTGTTCATTGTGCTTTTAGTCTGATGTCCATTGTGTTTTAGTTTGATATTTATTGTGTTTTTTATTGTTGTCCATTGTGTTTTAAACTGATGTCCATTGTGTTTTTTCTCTGTTGTTCATTGTGTTTTTTATCTACTATTATCAATTGTCTTTTTAATCTACTTTCCATTATTTTTTTAGTTTGATACTCATTGTGTTTTACATTATGTCCATTGTGTCTTTTATCTGTTTTCATCGGTTGTGTTTTTGGTTTACTTTCCATTGTGTTTTGCGTTTTAAAACCCATTGTGTTTTGCGTTTTAAAACCCATTGTGTTTTACGTTATGTTCATTGTGTAATACGCAAATGGGTTTTTGATTATTTTTTTAAACTATAACAACAGGGTACTCATATTAAAGATAAAAAACGCTCGATTTTGTGATATAATTTAAAAAAACAAATGATTATAAAAAAGTTACGGACGTTTAAAAAGTAAGGGGGAGGGGGGATAACACGTGACCTGCATGTGCATATTCTTTTAATTCTTTTGGAGAAAATTACCCTTCTCTCTTGATTCCTCTTTACACTTGTCACTCTATGGTAGCTTCTTACCCTTCTTATTTTTAAATATTTTGTATTATATATATTAAATAAAAAAAACTCATATAAAACATAAACTTATTTCTTAGTCTTATTTAAAATTATCAATCTCAAAAGTTATAACTTAAGTCCATTAGGTTGTAACACATCATAAAATCACCAGTAATCTCCAGTAAGGTGGGAACAACTTCTTCATGACTGTGGGATATCCTCCTTCGTAGCTCATCTTTTGAAGTGCGGTGAGTACTCTTCTTTGCTCAAAAGAGGTTGGATGATATGGTTGATCTCCAAGCCTTAATACCTCCCAAACGTGGCTTCTGTAACAACGATCTTCTTTTTCTGCATGGTGGCTTCGATGGCTCCATCTCTGTTTGCTCCCCGTCTATTTACTTTAGCAGTGTTCCAGAAAGTGTTGATATAGCTGTTGCAGATTACCGGTTCCGCTAGTAATGCATGTGTAATCGGGCAGTTGTTTAATCCTCTGATTAGTGAACCAAACATCTCTGCATGCTCGGCATGAGGATCAGAAAGATATCCAGCATGGTTGTGGAAGAGTTCCACCTCCAGCTGACTTTGGTTCTGCTCCTGCATCATTACTTGCGCCGTAATATGCAAAAATATTCAAACTTTAAGCCTTTAATGAAAGTTAACCTTCATTTGGAACGTCCACGAGTCAACAAAGTCAATAAGTCGACAGTCCAAATGACGGTCAACAGGTCAGACACAAAGGGTCAACAAGCAGTCCAGGTCAACAGGTCAAAAGGTCAAGGTCAAATGAAGGTCCAAGTTGACAGGTCAATGTCCGGGATGGTGAGGGATCATCTCGGATGAATCTCCTTATCCGGGATGATGGAATCATCTTGTCCGAGATGATCCGGAATGGGATCTACTTGTCTGAGATCATCCGAGTTAGTGATCTCTTTGTCCGAGATCATCCGGGATGATGATCTCCCTATCCGAGATCATCTGGGATGGTGTTTTTCTAGTCCGGGATGATATACCTTCAGTTCAAGATGAGTCCGAGATCGTTCAAGATGGATGTTTGTGAGAGAATTCCTTCGTGATGCTTATCAAACTTGGTTCGAGATGTGGATTGAAACATGTCTGATGATGCTTTTATACATCTCGAATAGCCCATTGGGCCAGGCCCATCTCGGATGATTTGTCCGAGATGATGGGCCTGTTCAGTCTTTGACCTAGTCAAAACAGGTGGGACCCATCCAAGATAGTGGGCCATGCCAGATCATTATTTTATTATTATTATTTTAATAATATATTTTAGGACAGAACATACCTCTTTCAAAATCAGTGAATCAACCCACCGAGCAACTACTTACTATTAATATTATAATAATAATAATAAACACTAACATGGGGTATTTTGGGAAGACTGCCACGGGATCAAATCGTTTTCGAACTGATTAAGGAACATTTTTCAGCTCTCACTTACTTGGACCGATCCACGCTATTGTTAATATATTTGTCCTCTTAAATCCAACGCTCAACCTTCAACTTTCAACCTTGTGATACGCTTAGGGTAGAATTATTCTGTGACATCCGTGTGTCCCATTCCAAGGTATACCCCCACAATGAAGGTAAGCACAACTGTTCATCGTAGCAGGTGAGTATACTGAGTCCATCCTTTGCTTTTACAACGCCAGACTTTCTGGTGAACAGGTCAGTACTTTCGTACAACAGAGTGACCAGAGAAGTCTGATAAGGGCTGGGCAGATACCTTTAACGGTACGAATTTGGCTTTTGTAAGCTCACAGAATTCTCTTTATGAGATTTTCTTCCATTTTAAGGTTTTGGCCCTTTTTGCGGCTCTTTTTCAAGATATCCTGAATGTGCCTAGGTCTGCATATAATCTGGATGCAACAGAAGGGCAGTCCTGATATCACAGATGACTCATGAGTATAAAGACCCGAAATCTCTGATGTTGGCTATCTATCAACGCATGATTTAAGACCATGAAATCCTACACCGTTGGTCTGTTACCCACACGATGTCCATTTCACTAGGTTTATATCACTTGGTATCTTTTTGCTTTTCGAGCGTTAGACCTATCAACACATCGCAGCGGATCCTAGCCTTTTCAGCTTCGAAACCTTACATGTGTTAATCAAATTCTTTAGCACGAAAATTTATTTCATTTCCCAGCAGCTATTTCTCCCCCTAAATTTGTGCAAGTAGAATACTTTATGCCCAAATTTAACAGAAGAGATACCGTTATTCTTAAACCCCCCCTTTTTTTGAAGCTCAGTCGGTGAAGCGCATCATTTTCAAAAGTTCTACAAGCACATTGAACCTCGAGATGCTGACAGGTTTTGTAAAAAGATCCGCTGTATTAGCATCAGTATGGATTTGTTCAAGATTAATCAAGCCTCTGTCAAAGCAATCTCGAATGAAGTGGACTTTGATATCAATGTGCTTGGTTTTGGAGTGAAAAACATGGTTTTTAGTGATCTGGATAGCGGCATCATTATCACAATAAATAGTAGTATCAAGATAAGTCAAATCGTAATCCTCCAGCTAATGTTGCATCCAAAGAACCTGGGAGCAGCAGGTAGATGCTGCAACATACCCTGTTTCCGGGGTGGAAAGAGATACAGTTTGCTACTTCTTGCACTGCCAAGAGATAAGTCTATCTCCCAAGAATTGGCATCTGGCTGACGTAGATTTTCTATCCCTGTCTGTCCCTCCAAAGTTGCTATCTGAAAAAGCAAACAGATCAAAGTTCGAATCTCTGGGATACCAGAGTCCGAGTTTAGGAGCTCCCTCCAGATATCTAAAAATTCTTTTAACAACAGTTAGATGAGAGAGTTTAGGATTAACCTAATAACGAGCACACTAACAGACGACAAACATGATGTCTGGCTGGCTTGCAGTTAAGTACATCAGTGAACCGATCATAGATCAATACAAAGTCTGGTTAACAGGGCTTCCTTCAGGATCCTCAGTCAACAACGGCCGCTCTGCAATTGGGGAGTCTATCGGCATTGAGTCTGTCATGCTGAAATTTTGCAAGAACGTCATGAACATATTTACTCTGATGAATTAAGATTCCTTGATTGTTTTGACAAACTTGCAGGCCTATAAACATTGTCATTTCTCCTAAAGAACTCATCTCGAACTTCCTCTTCATTACCTCTTCGAACTCCTTGCAAAGCACATCATTTGTGGACCCGAACATGATGTCGTCAACATATATCTGAACAAGGATGATGTCCTTATCAACACGTTTGATAAACAACGTTTGATCGATTATCCCCCGAGTGTACCCATGAGCAAGCAAATGTTCTGTTAGGGTAGCATACCATGCACGGCGTGCTTGGTGCAAACCGTACAGAGCCTTGTCTAACTTGTAGGCATATCCTTCCTTCTCTTTATCAACAAAACCCGAGGGTTGAGCAACATAAATCTCCTCCTTAACCTTCCCATATAGGAATGTTGTCTTGACATCCATCTGATATACTGTGAAGCCCATGAAAGATGCGTATGCCAAGAAGATGCGGATGGCTTCAAGATATGCTATCGGAGCATATACTTCATCATAATCTAAACCTTCAACCTGGCTGAAACTTTCACTACTAAACAAGCCTTGTTCCTAACGATCACTCCAGTATCATCTTGTTTGTTGCGAAACACCAATCGTGTGCCAAGAGTGTTAGTACATTACGTCTGTAGCTTCCGTCAGCATGTAGTCATATTTTGTATTATGTGTTTATGTATATTGTCTGAATGTATGTATATAGTTAGCACCACAACTCAGGAATAGGTTTTGTATGTAAAAGTGTTGTTTGGGACAAGTTCATCCGCACGCATGGCAATACGCACGGATGGTAATACGCACAGATGACTTATCCGCACGGATAGGTCATACGCGCGGATGGCCATACGCACGGGGAAGCCATACGCACGGGTAGCCCACCCGCACGTACAACACTTGTTAGGTTCCTGAGTTTGTCTATAAATAGAAGGTCCGGTGCAACTTTGTTAGAACTTTTGACACGCACGGATAGTCTGTACTTCTACCGGATCTTGTGACTTTCAGAACAATCAATAGAACGAACAGACAAGCAGTTAAATGTTGAATTCTGTGTTGCACAAATCTTTGATTCGTCATAATGGATTCCGCACATTAAGACGAAATCGATTCATCTTGTTCCTACGATCAGATCCTGTATCAACGGGACCAACAAGTGGTATCAGAGCATCCAGGGAGCTGAATCGAGATCAACAACACCGAATTCACCGGAATTCAAGCTTTATTCGCCGATCAAAGTCAAATTTCACCGGAGATTTGACATCTGTTGCCGATTTGATTCAAATTTCACCGGAAATTTGACAGATTTCTTCTACATCTACTTAGTTTTTACATCTGTTCTTCATTCGTCACCATAAAATCAGAAAAACCTAAAATTGAGCAAGAATTTACGGTTAAAATTTGTTAAAACTGATATAAATTAATTCGCAATCATTCAAAGTATAATCCTACTTAGTTTCATAATCAGATTCAACCTAAAACTAGATCAAATTCATCGAAAATCATGTTTAGTTGTTCGTATTTGATGACGTCATTCACCCGTGCGGACAGCTGTCTGAACGGATTGGATTAGTTAGTTACTGAAAGTTGTTTGCTGACATCATCATTGTTACACGCACGGATTACAACCCGTGCGGATAACCTGTAAAGTCAAAAGGTCAAAGTTACCCGTACGCACAACCATCCGAGCGGATCACCGTCCGTGCGGATAAACTTTGTCACCATCCGTATTCCTACTCGAACGGATAACCATCCGGTTCAAGTGTTTGAAAGTTTTAGAATTTGTAAAAATTGTCTAAGTGTTTGAAAATTGTTTCAGGTATTTGAAAATGGAAGAATTCATGAATCCCTTCAGTGAGATGTATGCTTTCGCGGGTAATTCCGGAGACGATCCTTCCAACCATTCAAATGATAATCCGAACCCGAAGAAAACTTTATCCGATGCCCTAAGTGTTGAAAGTGCATATGGTACCTACAACAAACCACCAAAGCTAATGGCAATCGAAGAATATAATCGGTGGGCAAAAAGATTCGATGAATGGCTGAAAGCTTTCGCATATCCGAGCTGGAAGAGCTTAAAGAACGGTTATGTTGCAGAAAGACAAGATTGTGAGAATTTGTCAGAAACTAAAGCCGTAGAGAACTTTTTAGCTGAACAAAAATGCATTGCTTTGATTCACCAGTCCGTAAGAGACAACATTATTTCACTCATTGAATACACAAACGCAAAAGATCTATGGGAAAAGTTAAATAAAAAATGTGTAGGAAGTGCAGAAATAATCAAAAACAAAAAGAAATTGCTGAGAAAGGAGTTTGATTTGTTCGGATGCTTAAAAAATGAATCTGTTTGTAAAATGATTGAAAGATTTGGGCACTTAAAGTTGGAATTGGCGAGGCACGGAATTCTCTATTCTCAAGAGGAGCTAGTTGACAAACTGTTCGATTCACTACCAGAAGAGATGGATTGGCAGTACTATGCATTGATGATAAAGAATACAATCAAAGCTGAAGATCTGACTGTCGACTTGCTGATTGAAAGACTAGAGAGTCATGAATTGGAGATAAAGAAAACACACAAAGTAAATCATTCATCATACCAACAAAACATGGAACTGTACTATCCAAAGAGTATGATTCCCAAGAATGTTTCTCCAAGAACTGCTTTCTCCGCTGAAAATTCAAATCCTTCAAGTAAAGAAAGTTCGAGTTTAAACAATGGTTTTCATGGAGGTTTTTCATCCAATATTCCAAGTCAGGGATCTTCTTCGAATTCTTCAAGTCAACAACAATCTGTTCCAAAGAACGTGTTTTCATGCAACATTGCGGTAGACTTGAAGAATGCTCGGAATTTTGATGAGGAGTCGGCCAAACAGCAGATGATCTTTCTAGCATCTGTGTTAGAGTCGTATGAAGGGTTAGTAGCCGGGAAGATAGGTAATACCAATCTGACGAAAGAAGATTATGATCAGATTGATCCCGAGGAAATGGAGTTGATCGATATTCGTTGGGCTATGGCCAGTGCTGTTCGTAGAGCACAACGTTTCATGGAAATTACCGGCAGGAAGACAATTGGTGGTGCATCTACCAAGCTAGGGTTTGATAAATCGAAGGTGACGTGCTTCAAATGCAAGCAGAAAGGTCACTTCAAACGAGAATGCAGAAATGCATATGCTGATGAGTCAGAGAACCCTTTCAGAGATGATTATTACAAGAGAGCAATTTATCACCAAAATAAATCTGAGCCACCTAGATTGAAGCAAGTTGAAGACAACAAAGAGAAATCTAGAGCTCTTGCTGTGATTCATGATGATGAAGGGTTTGATTGGAGCGAACTGCTACCAGAGGAAGATGCGGTGGGTTATGCATTCGTGACGAAGATTATTCCTTTTAAAGACATTAGAACTGAAGAAGAAAAGCTCGTCAACCGAAGAATGAAAGCCCAAACCAGAATGAGCAGAATTTATAACACATATAGAGAAGCTAAAAGAGCAAAAAGGTGGGATGCCGACAGAGAATGTTACCTTGATCCACAAGGAAACATTGCAGTTGACCCAGATTCCATTAGTGTTGACGCTCTCACCCAACAATTTGCCCAGGAAGAAGAAGCTAGACAAAGAGAATGGTGGGGAGGTGGTGATGAGAAACAAGTAGAGAAAGAAGAAAAGGTCAAAGAAGCAGAACAGAAGCCAAAGTCAAAGAATGCTGATGATGGGATCATTGATACATCACTAGAGCTAACAGCTGAAAACTTGAGGAAGATGGCTGAAAAAGTTCTTGCAGCAAAAGAACTTGAGGTAGTTTCTAGTTCTGGAACTGAGTCAACAAACAAGGTCAGTTCAAATGGTACAATTGAGTCAGGTAAGAAAGATAAATCTGAAAATGACTGCAAAAATTGCATGAAAGAATGCAAAGTTTGTAGTACAATCACTTACCTCAGTGGTAAGAAGATTGAAGAGTTGACTAGTAGAGTCAAAAGTGTTGAGAATCAAATCTTAAACCGTGACAAAATGCTGAAAGCTTCGAATGATAGATCAAAAGAATTAGCTGAGAAAATTGAAAATGATAAAAATGACATTGAAAGAATAAGAAAAGAAAACAAAAAGTTGATTCTTGAAAGTCGTAAAATTTCTGAAAATTATGAGAAGCTAAAGCGAACGGTTAAAGATTCTGATGAGAGAAATGGTAAAACAACGAAGGAAAATCTTCAACTATCAGGGGTTCTTCGAGTAAAAGAAGAGTTAATCAACCAACAACTTGATGAAATTGCGAAATTGAAGCTTCAGTTCGAAGAAGCTAAGATTGAGAATGAACGTATTAATTTGAAACTGAACAGTTACAACTCTGCAAGCTTTGTTTTGCAACACATTGTTCCAAAACCCATTGGGAAAACCAAAGCTGGCGAAGATGTATACTGTGATGGAACTGGGGTGGG
Organism: Helianthus tuberosus; assembly: GCA_030545235.1. Taxonomy (NCBI): domain Eukaryota; kingdom Viridiplantae; phylum Streptophyta; class Magnoliopsida; order Asterales; family Asteraceae; genus Helianthus; species Helianthus tuberosus. The sequence continues at coordinate 61,967 of JARYGA010046149.1, forward strand.
GTTTCATCAAGTTCCACCACCTGTTCTAAACAATTTTTCAAAGAAGCAATCAGGGTTGGTTAATGATGATGTTGAAACTAATGAGATAAAACTGCCAGAGTCGATTGATGTGACATTCTCTTCATCATCATCCGATGACAGTGTTCAAACTGAAATCATAAAAGGCATGGCTGAAAGTGTCTTGGATAGTGATTCGACTGAAGATGAAGAATGTTTTCTGAACAATTACATTCCGAAACCAAAATCTAAAAACAACTTAAATGATGAACCGGGTCTTGTGATGTACAAGATGTCTGGATCTGATAAGTTGTATTCAGACTTTGAGTTTCCTCTGGAGAATGTTAATGTGAACAAATTGAAAAATGTTTTCAAACTGGTTGAAATTGATTTGTCTGAAGTAGACGGTTTGAAACAGACAAAGAGACAAATGAATTTTGATAAAGATAAAGCTTACTATAAGAAACCTGTTATTCCACCACGTTTTTCGAACAAAAATCAAAATAAATGGTCGGGAGGATATCAGGGTGGTAAGAATTATCAGAAAAAGAATGTTCAGAACAAGAAGTTTGCTGTGAAAAAGGTGTTTGTGAATAGTTCAAGTTCACTTTCTGATGAGGAGTCTGAAATCTTTTTAAAATCAAACAAAGAGTTCTTTGAAAAGAAGGCCTCACAGCCTCAGTCTGAAGGCTCAAGTCGGGTAGTTGACACCCGAACATGCTTCAAATGTAATCAAGTTGGACATATTGCACGAAAGTGTACCAACTTGAAGCCTAAGACTGAAACTGTGAAGAATTCTATCAAGAGAGATGTTGTGAAAGGAAAGGCTCCATTGATTGTTGAGAAAAAGGTTTTGAAAAATGAAAACACCAAGATCAAAACTGAACCTGTTAAGAATTCGACATCTAAAAATGATAAATTTTACCAACGGGTTGCATCACCTCAACAAATATGGAAGCCAAAAGTTGTTGAAAAGAAAGCAAATTCACCAAAGGTGTCTGAAACTGAAAAATCTTCATCCTCAACCAAGAAGATGTATGTACCTTTGGATTTTTATGAGAAACAAAAATCAACTTCTGAAAAGAAGTATGTGGTGAAGAAAAATCAACCAGTTAGTCAACCTCAAAAAGACGAATTTTTCTTATTCAAAGAGGTTGAAGTTGGGAGTGCTAAAAGCCTAAAAATGAATGATAAAAATTTTCCACCACTGTACACTGCAAAAAACTCACATTAATATCCAGTTACCCGAGTCAAAAGAGGCTTGGGTAGCATCAAAATCTCATTAAATGCTTTTGATATGTGCAGGAGCTTCCGAGATCCGTTTCACGTTGGATTATGGATAGTGGAGCTTCTCGGCACATGACGGGAAAGACAGCGTTGCTGTATGATGTCAGAAATATCAATGGACGTTATGTAGGGTTCGCGGGTAACCAAGGTGGTAGAATTGTTGGTGAAGGAACGTTATCAAACGGGATCGTCACATTTGAAAGAGTTAACTACATTGCTGAGCTGGAAAATAATCTGCTAAGTATCTCACATATTTGTGACCGGATGTATACTACTCACTTCACAGACAAAGAGTGTTTGATTTTGAAACCAGGCTTTGTTATTCCTGAAGAATGGATCATCATGAGAGCTCCTAGAGTGAATGATCTGTATGTTTTAGACATGACTGTAGCAACTACAACAACGGGTCAGGCACACTGTTTTGTTTCGAGAGCAACGGAGAAAGAATCAAAGTTGTGGCATCGTAAGATGGGGCACATTCATCTTCGTAAAATGAATCATCTGGTGCACAATGATTTGGTTCTGGGAGTTCACATAAAAGGTTTCCATCTAGAAAAAGAGTGCATTAGTTGCATGAAAGGCAAGCAAAAGAAAAAGTCACACCCCAAAAAGCAAATCAATTCAGTCTCAAGACCTTTGGAGAGACTTCACATGGATTTATTTGGTCCTGTGAATGTCAAAAGTATTACCGGAGAACTCTATTGTCTTGTGGTTACTGATGATTATTCCAGATTTTCATGGGTATTATTCTTAAAGTCGAAAGAGGAAACGTTTGACAGTTTGAGAGGGTTGTTCAGAAAGATTGAAAATTTGTACCAAAGGCGTATCAGAAGAATTAGAAGTGATAATGGTACTGAGTTCAAGAACAACAAGATGGAAGAATATTGTGATGAAAGAGGTATCTTGCATGAGTTTAGTGCTCCATACACTCCGCAACAGAATGGAGTCGCAGAACGTAAAAACAGGACGCTAATCGAAACGGCCAGAACAATGCTTGCTGATTCAAAGTTACCGATAAATTTCTGGGCAGAAGCAGTTTCCGCCGCATGCTATACGCTCAACAGAGTTCTCACTGTCAAGAAATTCAACAAAACATGCTTTGAGTTGATCAATAACCGTAAACCGAATTTGAAGTATCTTGAACCGTTCGGGTCACCCTGTACTGTTCTAGAGCCTTTTGGAAAGTTTGGTCCGAAGAGTATTGAAGGAATATTCGTAGGATATGCAAGTCCATTACGACGAGTCTTCGTTCCAAGTCTAAAGCGGATTATTGAAGCTCAAAATGTTGAATGTCAAGGTCATACAATGCCTCCACAGAATCCTGGCGACTCATGGTGTTTCAATTATGATACTTTGTGGGAGTCCTTCAACATGGAAGAAGAACCAGAGTTCTTTGATGAGTTGGATATTCTTAGAGAGTATGAAGATGAAAGGTTTCCAGCAGAAACTTATCGAAAACGACAAGCTTCAAATGATGATGAGGCGGGTCCAAGCAATGCTGGAGAACATGACGATTTTGAAAACGATGTTGCTCAAGAAAATCAGACGGTAGAGAATGACAATCAAGAATCTGAAAACAGACCAATATTCGATCATGATGATTCAGACTCTGAGGGGGAGCTAATCCAGTTTTCAAATCAAACTATTCCAGTCAGTGAACAAGTTGCTGATCAAAACGTCACAAATTTGGAGAGCGAAGTAGATGTTTCAAGCGAGGTGATGCCAAGAACGCTTTCTTATCATCCGGAGGAACTGATAATCGGAGAACTGCAATCAGGCGTCCGCACTCGAAGACAGCTTGATCAAGGGCTTACATGTTTTTACACAAAAGTTGCTTCTTTACAAACTGAATTCTCATTAAGTTGTTTTATCTCGCAGATAGAACCAAGGACGTACAAAGAGGCGCTTACTGAAGATTCATGGGTAAATGCAATGCAGGAGGAGTTAAGCCAATTCGAGAAGTTAGGAGTATGGAAGCTAGTAGATTTGCCCGATGGTCACCGGAAGATTAATACCAAATGGGTGTTTAAATGCAAGAGGGATGATCGAGGAGTTATCATTCGAAACAAAGCTTGACTCGTTGTCCAAGGCTTTAGTCAGCTGGAGGGGATAGATTTCACCAAAGTATATGCCCCTGTCGCAAGACTTGAAGCAATCAGAATCTTCCTTGCATTCGCATCATGGAAAGGATTTAAAGTTTTTCAGTTAGATGTAAAGTCGGCGTTTCTTTACGGCAAGGTAAAAGAGGAGGTTTATGTCGGACAGCCACCGGGCTTCACCGACCCAATTCACAAAGACAAAGTCTATCTCCTTGACAAAGCGTTGTACGGCTTACATCAGGCCCCAAGAGCCTGGTATGAGACATTGTCTCAACATTTGTTAGCCAACCTCTTCACTCGAGGAAAGATAGACGCCACTCTTTTCACAAAAGAAGTCGACGGGCATCTTCTGATTGTCCAAATTTACGTGGACGACATAATTTTCGGGTCTACAAATGAACAACTCTGCAAAGATTTTGAACAAGTTATGAAGCAGAAGTTTGAAATGTCTTCAATGGGTGAGATGAAGTTCTTCTTGGGACTTCAAGTTGATCAACTTCCCGAGGGAACTTTCATACATCAAACAAAATACGTTCATGATGTTCTGGAGAAATTCGGGATGTTAGGAATGTCACCAATGTCCACCCCATTATCGACAAACCATGGGATAAACCCTGATCTCACCGGAGAGAAGGTAGATGAAACATTGTATCGTTCCATGATCGGCTCGTTAATGTACTTGATGGCATCAAGACCGGATATTATGTACCCATCCTGCCTCGCGGCTCGATTTCAGTCAAATCCTAGAGCTTCGCACATGGTAATTGTGAAAAGGATTCTACGCTACCTGAAAGGAACTCCATCTCTGGGGTTGTGGTATCCAAAAGTTGGCGACTTCATGCTCGAAGGATATTCTGATTCTGATTTCGGATACTGCAAAGTGAATGCTAAATCAACAACAGTGGGGTGCCAGTTTTTCGGACCACGATTGGTCACCTGGCAATGCAAGAAGCAGACCTCTGTCGCTTTATCCACTTGTGAAGCTGAATATGTATCTGCTAGCAGCTGCTGCTCTCAGATCTTGTGGATCCAGCAACAGATGAGAGACTACGGTTTGCAATTTCTTAACTCCCCTATCTTTGTTGATAATGAGGCAGCAATTAACATAACAAAAAATCCTGTTCATCACGCTAAAACAAAACACATTGAAATTCGTCATCACTTCATCCGAGACTGTTTTGAGAAGAAGTTGATACGAATAGAGAAAATCCACACCGATGAACAAAAAGCTGACTTACATACCAAAGCTTTTGACAAAACACGCTTTAAATATCTTTTGAAACTTAATGGTATGAAGTTGCTATCGGATGCGGAGGAAATCGTTGGCGTTGATGAAGGTGCCACTGTAGATGATGTTGAAAAACAATCTGCAATGGTTTGTCGAATTTTTACTTGTTTTGGTTTTTAGGGGGAGATAGTAGTTTTATTTTCAGAAAATACAAAAACAATAAAAAATTCGAAAAAAGACAAAAACATTAGAAAATTTCAAAAACCCAAAAACATAATAAAATTTCAAAAAGAGTTTGTGTAAAAAGGGAAAATGATAGTACATCAGCTAGACGGTTACAGTACGCTAAAGAAATGGAAAGTTCAAATGCGTTAAACAGTCTCACTAATGATGTGTCGATAGGTTTTTACACATTTAGTAAGTTTGTTCGGGATATAAACCTAAAATCTTACTTGCTTATTTCGTGGGGAACATTACTTGGATATATAGGTAACCCCTGAAATCTCGTTTGAAAGGTCTCATAATCTGATATACTAGGTCTTTATTCTCAATGATGTCTGGGGCATTATTCCGGGACTTCTGCTGAACGGTAGTTCTGACCTAGTCCTTGGATAATACTTTCTGCAAATGCTTGAAACATAGCATTAAGCCCTCAGCATGCCGATGAAACAATAAAATTGATAGTTGCTGCTGTTGTAAGCAAAAAGATCCTCTAAAGGGGACACACCTTAAAGTCGAAGCTGATATCTCTCTGCGTATACGGAAGTATCGACCTGAGATCCCTCGGCCCTCGCATACCTAAATTATGTACAGATATCATTGTAGTATACTCACCTGTAAGACTGATTATTGGGATTCTGGATACGGGAGTATATTCAAGAGGTGGGACACACGTATAAGTTTAAGTCTCTAAAATACTAAATCAGTATCCTGAACAGATTGAAATGTGTGTAAGAATTTAAGTGGATCAGCATATCGACAATCTAGGTGAATTGTTTAATGTTTAACATGAAATCAAGCTTAATGGTACTTGTAACTTGTCGGAAGCTGATATGATTCCCTAACACGCTCACCAAAAATATGTTTGTAAATAGTTTACATTTATTGCTCTTTTATTTCTGTTTTTCATTTCTAGTCTTCTTGTTTCATTAAAAATCCCAAAAAGATTTTATTTTTCTGCTTTATTTTCCGACAAACCAAAGTGGAGAGTTGATCTTCGGATTCGAAAGTAATAGAAGATGCAGGAAGTTTCTGGGATGGAAGATGAGTTTGGAGCTAATCACAACTAATTTGTAATTAAATGTCAAACACAAGTTCATTAAATTGATACTTGTAATTTTTCAGAAAAATGTTTGAACAAAATTTTAAAAAGTCAGAATGTTTTGTTTCAGGTCAACCAAGGTCATTAAGTTGGACTTGGTCGACAAATTAAGTAAATTGGGTCATTAATTTGAACCAAGCAACTTAAATGGATTTCTAAAAACTGGCAAAATTTGTGAAAAATTCAAATTGAAAAGGTAAAGTGTGCCTCATTCGGATGTTCATCCGGACGGGTAGCCATACGCACGGATGGCAATGCGCCCGGGTGACAATACGCATTTGTTGATAGTATATATAGAGGGTCAAAGAGTCAGTCAAAGCTATCCGCACGCACAATACTCTTTCTCTCTCACACCTTGACTTTCTGATTTCGGAATTCTTTGCACGGATCTTTGTTTTCGTTGATTTACACAACATTAGCAATGGCAAAGGTATGTTTTTCTAACTCAGATCTGCAATAATCCGTTGTTTGATATCTGTTCATCTCGTATCTTTTCTATCGGAGCTTTAATCTTAGATCTAGCCTGTGTTAGTTCGTTTTGTCATGAATAAATCATAGGGTTTTGCTCGGAATGATTAGATCTAGAGTTTTACCGGTTTAATTTGTGTTATAACATGTTAAAATCTTGTAGATCTGATGTTTGGACGGTACGTAGTGTCGGCTAGGTTTTTGTGAAATTAATCTGTGTATAGGAAGTTTTAGACATCATTGAACATAGGGTTTTGATTGCGTTGACATCCTCTGTGTAGATCTGTGTTCAATTTTAGATTTTGCCTTAGAAATTTTTTTTATGTTCATAGACTGTTCTTCATCTGTGACTTGTATCCGCACGCATAACCTGTACGCGCTGATGGCAATTCGTGGCAAAGTCAGGCTGTACGCACGTATGGCAATCTGTGGCAATGTCATGTTGTACGCACGTATGGAAATCCGTGGCTATGTCATGTTGTACGCACGTATAGCAATCCGTGGCAATGTCATGTTGTACGCACGGATGGCAATCCGTTGAAATGTCAGGTTGTACGCACAGATGGCAATACGGGGCATAGACAAGTTGTCCGCACGGATAACTTATCCGCACGGAGAACTCATCCGCACGGATAAGTCATACGCACGGACAAGTCATACGTACGGATAACCATTCAAGTGTCATAGCATACAACAAGTCTTTCTTTGTCAAAATATTTTGAGATCCCAAAATTATTTTTTAAATAAATAAAATTTCTGCAGGATTGGGATAAAGCTCATAATATATATTGTGTATTGGATGAAGTGTATACCGAAAACACAATAGTTCAAGATGTTGCGAAATTCTTAAGAGAAAGCAGAATCTCTAAGGCATTAACTGATATGACAGTAGCTTATGAATCCCATGTGAAAAGATTTTGGAGTGCTGCAAGATACGAAGAGAGTGATAAAACCATTTATTCTGCTGTATCTACGAAAGATGAGAATGGAAAAGATATAGATTTGGAGATGAAGGTGACAGTTGGTGATGTAAGGAGAGTGTTGAATTTAGGAGACGCTGATAGCGACCCAATCATAGTCTCTGAACGTCTTGTAAAAGGATTATGGTGTAGAATGGGTTTTGCTGGTAGTGTAAATGGAAGGATGCAGAAGACAAGTTTCAGTCACGCTTATAAGTTCATGGCTCATTGTGTGATTCATGCATTGTCACACAGAAAGGGTGGATATGATGAAACTCAAGACTATATCATGAACATCATTGCTTGTCTTGTGCTGAACAGACCGTACAATATCTCTCAAGTAATTTTTGATCACATGTCTGAGAATGTAAAGGATGGAAGCAAGAGGTTTCTTATGTATCCTAGGTTTGTCCAGATGTTGATAGATAGTCAGTTTGAAGGTTTAGAAAAGAGAAGTAATGACATTTTGGGATTGAGGCATATGACACCCGACACAATTAGCAGGTTGATCAAAGGTCCAAATCCAGGAGCAAAGAGAATGATCTGCAAAATTTCAAATCCGAACTATGAAGCTCCTGAAAATGATGCTTGGAGACATGAAGATAGCAATTCTGATAATGAAGATGACAAGATGAGTTTGTTCTATAAGAAAGATACAAGATGGTGGTGTATCAAAGATGGAAAAAGAAAGAGAACTCCAAAGACGTCCCCTGCAGTTTCTATTCCGAAGAATGTGAAAAAGGGTATTGTGAAAGGGGGAGTCATAAGGAAATTAGAATTTTATACTGTGAGAATTTCTAATAAATTTGTCAAACATCTGTTTTGCAGGGTCTTCTGGAAAACAGCAGCACAAATTGATAGATGAAACAGTTCTGGAACCGTCAACAGTTATTCAAGAAGGTGCTGAATTGTTATCACAATCTCTTCAAAGTTTCTTAAAGAAGAATGAGGATGCTGCTAAAGGTGTTAGAGATCAAGAAGGAGTCGTTCAAGATCTATCAAGTGATGATGATTCTGAAACCACTATATCAGAATCTGAACTTGATCCACTTACTCTTGGCAAAGGAAAAGCTCAGTTAAAGAAGAAGTCTCCAAAGAAAAAGAAGGGATCAGATGAAGAAGATTCAACTTATGATCCTGAGAGTCCAAAGAAACAAATCAAGAAAAGAAAAGCAGTTGTAGCTGGCCTTATTCCAAGAAGTGTTAGAGCAAGAAAAGGCGAAAGTCAAGTTCAAAAGGAACATGATGGTAAAGACACTCAACATGTTGAATCTCCTCAACCACAAGAAACAGAAGCCGAAAAGCAGACTAGTCACGATGACTATGTTGAAGTTACTGATGCTGAAGCCTTTTATTCAAAGTTTCCAAAAGTACCAGAAACTATAGAGATTCCAGAATCGTCCTCACGTCCAAGAGACTCAGATGATTTCTTTAGTCATATGCCATCTGCTTCAGGAGATCCATTAGAAGATCTAAATTTTGATGATGATTTATTCAACAATGAAGCAGTAAGAGTTCTGGCAAAGAAAGTCAAAGATCTTGAGAAAGAAAAAGAAAAGGCTGAAAGCGAACGTGATCTTTTATTGAAGCAAGTTAATAAAATAATGAAAGCTCATGATCAACTCAGATCGGTGATAATCTTTCATGAAGAAAACACCATGAAGAAAACAAAGGAAGATGGTGATAATAATGCTAAACTGATTGAAGCTCTTATGGCAGAAATATCTTCATTGAATGAAAAGTCAAAGAATCTCCAAGATGTAAATCAGACACTCAATCAACTTCTAAGTGAAATGAGTGAATCTACCTCAAACGAGATGAAAGCAATGAAGTTGGAGATGGAAGCCATGAAAGCTGACAAAGTGATGAAAGATGAACAACTCAAGATGTTATATTCTGTTGTTGAAAACTTTTTGAAAAAGGATGTTCATGCTGCTTACAATGAAATTGAAGTAGGAAAAGTTGAAGAAAGAAGACTTGAAAGAGAGCGAAGACTAGCTGAGGATGCGATACAAAAGAACAAAAGCATAGTGGAAGATGTTCAAGAAGCTGGTGGCTCTTCAAGTCAAGTTGATGCAGAAATGATTGATGCTGAAAATGCTCAAGAATAAGTTGCTCAAGAACAAGTTGCTCAAGAACAAGTTGTACATGATCAAGATTTTATGTTAGTGGGAGAGCCTTCTCAAATCATTGATTCTGATGAAATCATTCGTAGAGTTGCTGCTGAACAAAAGAAGAAAAAGTCCAAAGAGGTGTTGCTACTTGAATGGAAGACAAAGCAGTTTGTTCTTGTTGGTAATGCTTATATTGTGCCACTCAACGTAAAAGAAGGTCTTTACAGAATGAAAGTTATGAAAAGGAGAAAAGAAGCGAAGAAGGCTCGGGGTGAAGAAGTTAGTGATTCTGATGAAGAACTTCTTGGAGATGATGAAGCAGATGAAGATGAAGAGAAAGACGATGATGAGAAAGACGATGATAATAAGAAAGATGATGATAAGAAGAATGATGACGATGATCAAGGTTCTTCAGGATTGATTGTGAAGAATCCCATCGATGAACAAAGGATTGAGGAGTTTTTGAATGATCAGATCAACGAACAAGAAGATGATGATCAGCAAGAAACTTCTACTTCCGGAAAGCAGCACATGGATCAGGTATTCATCACAAATCCAACCGTCATTTTCTTACAAGATAAAAATCAGGAAGTGATTGAGGTTAGTAGAACAAGGGAAGAGATGTTAGAGGAATTGGGTTTGCAAGAAGGTAAATTTAAGTTCGATATTGAAGATGAGATTCCTGAAACTTCTGAAGATGTATTTGAGCCAAGATATGCCTTTGAAGCTGATAATTACAATGATGTAATCGTTGAAGATGCTTCAGATTCATCTGATGATGAAGTTCATTTTCATTATTCTGGGATTGATGAATCATTTCCTTCATTGACGGAAATGTTCAAAGATCGAAATGTAGATGAAATTAGAAGAAAGATAGTGGAGAAAGTGTCTGCAGAAGGTATTCCAGATACCATACCGAGAGAAAATCTTGCAGAAGAAAGAAAGAAATGGTACAAAGTCATGCCGAAAGAGAGAAAGAAACTAAGAGCACTTCAATTCTTTACACACGACAAAGAACTCTCTTGGGGTGACATTCTATCTTGGGGATATTTGGAAGACTTGAAAGTTTATGCAATTAGAAGAGAACAGGGAGTGCAGTATTTTGAGTTCTTGTCTGATATCAAAACTCTACCATGGTGGGATATAGATGAGCTGGTCAAAACAAAGAACATCAAAGAATATTACCATGGGTTGGATGTCAGAAAACATGATCAAAGGTTATGGAATTATGTGAAGCTGCAAGCTGAGAAAAGATATCCTGATTGGAAACCACACTTTCCTCAACAGATTGTCAGAATCCTAGAAAGTGGTGAAAAGGATATTACTCTGGATATCAAACCTCCAAGTTGTTTGAAGAATATGCCTTTACGGGCAATGGAGCAAGATTTCCACGATGAGTTTGAAGGGTGGTTGTATAATCAAACTACAGCTGAAGCAATAATCTCTTTAAATAACAAGTCCACAGGAGAAGCAAGAAGGATCTGTGTGTTAGATCCTATGTGGCTTGTAAATTGCTCAAAGAAGGATATCGATTGTCTGTTCTACAACAAGATAGTCTACGAGAGACCTGATAGAGAGCAAGCTTTGCAATATCAAAAGGTTGTGGATGTTTGTTACGCAAAAGACATCAACTCTGGAAGATACTGGAAGACTAAATGGAGAGATCTAGAGATTGATGAGTTCTTGAAAGTATACAAGCATGAACAACGCTCCAAAAAGATTGCTGAAAGAGCTGCTGAGATGGGAAAACGTAGAATGGGGATTGTTCCTCCAACAGATCAAACACCAATTGAATCTGAAGAAAACAAAATTCCAAGGTGGGAACGAAAGCGTGATGGAGATCCTGTCTACAGACATTGGTGGTTGACTGAGGGAAGACAAAAGAGAAAAAGAATGTTGGAGGAAAAGGCACAGAAAAGAAGAGAGAAAGCGCGAGAACGAAGACGCAACAGAAGGAATTAAAGACTATGCTGGAAGGTACTACAGCTACATCCGAGGGGGAGTCTGTTAGTACATTACGTCTGTAGCTTCCGTCAGCATGTAGTCATATTTTGTATTCTGTGTTTATGTATATTGTCTGAATGTATGTATATAGTTAGCACGACAACTCAGGAATAGGTTTTGTATGTAAAAGTGTTGTTTGGGACAAGTTCATCCGCACGCATGGCAATACGCACGGATGGTAATACGCACGGATGACTTATCCGCACGGATAAGTCATACGCGCGGATGGCCATACGCACGGGGAAGCCATACGCACGGGTAGCCCACCCGCACGTACAACACTTGTTAGGTTCCTGAGTTTGTCTATAAATAGAAGGTCCGGTGCAACTTTGTTAGAACTTTTGACACGCACGGATAGTCTGTACTTCTACCGGATCTTGTGACTTTCAGAACAATCAATAGAATGAACAGACAAGCAGTTAAATGTTGAATTCTGTGTTGCACAAATCTTTGATTCGTCATAATGGATTCCGCACATTAAGACGAAATCGATTCATCTTGTTCCTACGATCAGATCCTGTATCAACGGGACCAACAAAGAGCGCGCTTTCCTTGAGGTAGCTTCTCAAGCTTCCATGCTCCTAGTCTTTCAAAATGATTAAGCTCTTCATGCATTGCATCAACCCATCCAGGTTCCTGTAAGGCAACATTAATGTTTGTAGGCTCAATCTGTGAAATGAAGCAAGAGTATAGGCATGAGTTGATGTCTCCCAATTTGATGCGGGTCTGGACTCCAGCAGCTATTGGGCCAATTATATTCGTGATTGGGTGACTTCTCTAAACACACTGTGGAATTGTTGTATCAGGGACTTGCAAGTTTGATTGCAGGTTTGAGAAACTTCTTGATGCTATTCCAGATTGCTCCCCCTCATTTGGTGCAGTAGTGTTGTTGATCACTAGAGGATCTACAGTGCAATCTGATGGAATTACTCCTGGAAACAAAGAAGTTCCATGAACGTTTGAGGGTCCTGCAGAGGCTTCAGTGTTACGGACTGCACCATCAGGGATAGTTGTAGCAGGTTTAGAAATCGACTCCTGAACTATCGAAGAGTGATGTTGTGCTGGAGTATCCTTGTGAAATCATGATGGATCCACAGTGAGTTTCTTGAGCATGTTTTGCAACGGCATATCTTCATCTTCATCTTCAATTGGAATAGGCATCTCTACACTCGAAGCACTTGCATTAACAACTTCATCAGACAATATAGGAAACGATTTAAACAGGGAGGAATAATCATATAGCCAATCAGGTCCAATGCAAGCATCTTTTGGATTTTCTTCCAACCAATCCACATGATATGCTTCCACGATCTGCTTCTTGACCTTGTTGTACACACGATAAGAGGTGTTCTTAGCATATCCAATGAAATAGCAAGGATCTCCTCGAGCTTCAAATTTTCCTCTGGAATCCATGAGAAGAAGCACATACAGACAACCAAAAGTGCAAAAGTGTTGCACCGAGGGTTTTTGGCCTTCTACTATTTCAAAGGGAGTCTTCATGTGACGTTTGTTGATCAAGGCATGATTCTGAACATAGCAGGCCGTATTCACTGATTCTGCCCAAAATATTAGTGGAAGACCTGAATCTATCAGCATTGTGCGAGCAGCTTCCATGAGAGTTCGATTGCGTCTTTCTGCTACTCCATTCTGTTGAGGAGATCTAGATGTACTGTACTGATGATCGATTCCCTTCAAGGCACAAAATTCATTTAGCTCAGCATTCTTGAATTTTGTCCCGTTGTCACAACGAATAATCTTTACTCGTTCACTCGCTTGATTCTCCATAAGAGTCACAATTTTCTTGATTAAACCAGTTGTCTCACTCTTCTGATCCAAGAAAAACACCCAAGTGAAACGAGAAAAATCATCGGTAATGACCAAACAGTAAGCTTTTCCTCCAATACTGAGTACATTGACAGGAACAAATAAATGCATATGCAACAGCTCCAGAACCTTTGAGGTTGTGTGCAGGTTTGGACTTATGAGGTCTACGATGCTGCTTTCCATGAGCACATGCTTCACATTTTTCTATCTGCATGAATTCCTTGATTGGCAAGTTCCTGACTAGACCTCCTTTTGCTAATTGATTTAGATTTTCCGTGTTCAGATAACCCAATCGACGGTGCCATAGCATAGCATCATGTTCAGCTATATCTGAGAACAGACAAGTAACTTGATCAGTGGGAGCTTTATTCATTTCAATCACATAAGCGTTTCCCCTGTGTTTAGCTTCAATCAGAAACCAGTCTTCAGGTATGATAATTCCTGGTTTCAGAATGACATAGCCACTCTTAGTGAAGAGAACTTCCATTCCTTTGTCGAACATCTGTGATACGCTCAACAAGTTGTGCTTCAGCTCCGGGACGCAATTGACGTCTGAAAAGGTGAGAAATCCATTTTTAACCGTGCCCTTCATGGTGATTCTCCCAGATTCTCCTCCCGCGAAGTTGACACATCCTCCGTCGAATATCTTTATGTCATTCATCTGGGATATGTCTCCCGTCATGTGCCTAGAACAACCACTATCAATAAACCAAAGTCTAAAGTAGCCCTCCATAGTCGTTCCTCCACATTTAATGAAATCAGTTAATAACTGGAACCCAGGCCATAGTGGACCTGAGTTAACCGTCGCTATCTGTGTAAGAGACCTCGCGAAAGATCATATGACTCTTAACATCGCTAGTGGTTTTGGGTAGTGAAGTAGACGTTGACGGTTGCGAACACGGAGACTGGGATCTAGCAGGAACTTTGGGTTTCCAACTCTTGGTATCTGAAACATTTTCTTAAAGGTGTAGCTTTTGACTTCCTTTGAAACCTGTTTATATTTGCAAATTTTGATTTTCTCTTTTTGCTAGATTCCAGTCTCTGTCAGAAGGCTTGGCTTTAGGAGGTCGATTTTTGACAAACTGAGAATGTATAGCCTTGTGATGAAACATGTTCCCAGAGTAGTAGGGACAATGAACACAGTTTCTTGCAATGTATCCCGTAATTCCACAATTAAAACACGTTTGCCTCTTTGAGAAAAAGACATTTAGTTCTAATTGTGTTATTCTCGAGAACTGATCATGTCTTTTCTTTTCATTTGACGTTGATTTCTTGCGTGCATGTTTGATCTTGGATGAACCCTACTCACAGTTATCAGCACAAGAGTAAGTATCCGCAACTTTACCCTTAAGTTTTGGTTCAGTTTGCTTGAGAGTTGGGTTTTCCTTTTGAACTTTCTTTTTCCATGGCCTTCTGTTTTTACGTAATCGTTTCTTCTTAGAGGGAACAAATTTAGTTAATTTTTCTTTATCAAAAACACTTTCTTCAGAATTTGATCCTTTAGGGTCAAGATTTGAGTTATCTGTTGAAGTGACTTCCACAGATTCCCTTTCCTCAGAGACCATGTTCTCGGGAGTTTTTGTAGAGAGGGTTTCCGTTATAATTTCTTCTACAGTTTCATCATCTGACTCAACTATTGGATTAATTTCCATAGATTCCTTCTCTTTAGTCTCTGTGTTCCCATGAGCTTCTGCGGAATTGGACTCCATGGATATCTCTTCTTCAGTGTCATTAACCTTTAACTCCTTGACATCAGACAATTCTGGTTTGTCAGATGATGAGCAGTCTATGTCTAAGATAGTTTGACTTTCTTCTGTCGCAAAGCCACGGGATTCTGGTTGTTCATCACAATCGGAATCTTTGGAAGATTTACGCTCATTATCTGATGTTCCCGAATCTTCTGTTTGATTGTCAGGTTCGTCAGATGACCCCTGTTCAACAATTTCTTCATTATCACAATAAAAAACATCAAGTTTTTCATCTTTATTGGGAGTTTCTGATGTATCATTTGATGTTTCAGTGTAACACCTCGCAAAAATCATGTCCAATATATTGAAGACACGTGTCATGAACTTTAATTGTTTAACGAATTGTTTTCGAAGGACTAAAGTTGTCAAACAAAGAAAGTATGTGTAAGGAAGGATCAAATGTGTCAACATGCCAAACTCGTGCCTCTGAATGACCTCATAAGATGTTCATATTTATAAATGAATAAATTGTCGGACATAGAAATCTGTTGTGCTTAAATTGAAAAAGTTACAAAGTTTAAGGGGTTAAATGTGTCAACATGTTTAAAGTTACCTCTGAGTGACCTTTTTACATTCCCGAGACTTTGTAATACTTCCTTATACTTCCGTGGACATCGGATAATAATTTCATGAAGTTTAGATGCACGAGAGTACATTTCTGGTGATCTCATAACTAACCGGGAGCTTAACGAAGTTAAATAATGACCCAAGACACTTGAAAGTTAACTATGGGTGTCATAAGTGCAATAAATGGAAGTTATTTAAACTTAAAATGGACCAGGGACTGAAAATGCAAAGTTTAAAAACCTTTTACCGGAATAACAGGTCTACGCGGGCCGCGTAGACTCCCTCTGTTGGTGCACAATGTCTATCGCCTATGTCATCAGTCTAGGTCATGTCAGTGGAATGTAATAGGAGTTAAAGTGTAAAAGTTTATGGTTATATGATGTAATGTCCAATTCGCACGAAATGGCCTGTGTAAGACCAGGTCGCACGAAATGGATTTTGCCATTTCGTGCGAAATGGTCATGCCATTTCATGCGAACTGGGAAACCTATATATAGGTGGGTTGTGTTTTCCTTTGGTAACATTCTGGTGAAATCTGACACGAAGTGCTGCCAGATTCTCTGCATGTATTAACATCTAATATCAATGGAAAACCTGTTTTAAGTGTATTTCTCTGCTTTTACTCACATTCTAACACCGATTCATGGTTACTAGATTGTTTCCGCCTCTCTAGTGACCTAGATTTGACTCAGACAGACTCGTTTTGATCGAATCTCGATCCTACAAGTGGTATCAGAGCTGTGGATGAGTTAAATCTGAGATATCAGTGTTTTGAATGTGTGAAAATCTGATTCTTCTACTCTTTCTTGGACTTTTGAACGAATTTACGGACAAAATGAACTAAATTTTGGATATAACGTGTAAAACACCATTTTAATCAATCCTTCAAAGTTACAGACCAAAATTCGAATTAAAAACTGATCAAAAGTGTCAAAAACATCAGATCGTGTGAAAATGTTACTCAGCTCGTGCAAAATGGCTCAGATCGTTTGAGTTTTAGTCAGATCGCTTGAAAAAAAAAACTTGTCCAATTCGCACGAATTGGTTCAGGACGTTTGAAAATCGTTCATTCCGCATGAATTGAAGTCCAAATCATGTGAAATTGATTCAATTCGTACGAATTGGAAACTGTTTACTCGTTTCGCATGAATTGACATTCCAATTCGTTTGAAATTTTCAGCTCGTGTGATACTTCAAATCGTTTGAAGTTCAGATCGTTTCAATCCAGTCCGTTTGAAAGTCCAAATCACTTGAAAGTCAATTCGTTTGAAAGTCCAGATCGTTTGGAAGTATCAGTCCGCTTGAAATTCAAATTTTTCAAAATTTAAATTTTTTTCGAAAAATCTTTCAAAGTTTAAAATGGATAACCAAGAATTTTATAACACGTTTTTCAGAGGGGGAATGACAGCAGCTCAAACTCCAGCAAGTATTGTACAGAACGTAAACATGGAGAACGAGCTTGGTACAATGCAAAAGCCACCAAAGCTTCTCAATATCGACGAATATTTTGGATGGCATGAAAGGTTTAAAACATGGGTACAGGCAAATCATCTTGAGTGTTGGATGAAAATTGATTCGAGGTATATACCTCCGACGAATGGAGCGGGTATTGAGAAAACAATAGGCAACTTAACTCCGGCTGAACAGGATAGTTTTAAAGCCGAGAAGAAAATAATGAGTATCTTGCAGCAAGCAATTAAAGAAGAAATTTTGGTTTTGCTACAACAACAGAATGACTCGCAGTCTATCTGGAATGCACTAAAAGTCAAGTTTCTTGGAAGTGTTTCGATGATAAAGAGCAAAACGGCATTGCTGAAAAAGGAATTTGATATTTTTACGGGTATCAGGGGTGAGTCAACAAAAGAGTTGATCGAGAGGTATTGTCATTTGGTTGTAGAGATGAAGCGTTTGAACATTACAAAAACAGATGAAGAGTGGGTTGACAAGTTGGCAGATGCTTTACCGCATGATGAGTGGGGCACATATTTGTTGGTTCTGAAAAATAACTTGGAATATGTTGGTTTCAATCTAAGCACATTCATTGAGAAAATTGAATCGCATGAGCTTGAACTTAAAAAGATTAGAAAAATGAAATCTGCTAATGTACAACAAGATGTTCAGTTGTATTACAAAGGAAGCTCATCTGCAACATCTACCCCAAGTCCAAAAATTCAGACAACATTTAGTGCTGATTCTACATCAGGAGTTTCTCAAAGCACAACAAGCAACAGTCATTCACCGTTTACAAGCTACGAACCAAATCCTAAGGTTCACAGTTCACAAGAACAAGCTTATACTCAAAGCTCTTTAGGGTCAAACAATCAAAGTTACGGTCAAGGAATTCAGTGCAATATAGCTGTGAACATCAAGAATGGTCAAGATTTTATAGAATCAGCAGCAAAACAGCATATAGCACTACTTGCTTCAGTACTTCAGTCCTATGAAAGTCTCGTTGCCGGGAGAATTGGTAATCCTGACATGACGAAAGAAGACTACGATCAGATTGATCCAGAGGAGCTAGAACTCATAGATACCAAATGGGGTATGGCAAGTCTTGTGAGGAGGGCAAAAAGGTTCATGAAAATAACCGGACGAAACAGTCTCGCAGGACCTGATTGTAAGCTTAGATTTGACAAAGCGAAGGTTACTTGCTTCAAATGCAAAGAAAAGGGGCATTTCAAATGTGAGTGTCCAAACAGGGAAGTAAACAATCATCAGAATCCATTCGCAAATGACTACTACCGATAAGCAATCTATCACAAAAATAGTCAACAACCATTCAATCCAAGACCTCAAATTGAAAACAAAGCAAAAAAGGCTCTTTTGGTTAATTAGGATGATGAGAAAATTCCGGAAGGGTTTAGTTGGGATAAATATATTCCTGGTGAGGGTCTTGCTATGATGGCGGAGATTATGGAAGAGCCAGAATGTGTTGTTGAAGCTGAGGAAGTCGGTGAAGTGATGAGTGATGAGAGTCTGGCAGAGCTTGAAGAGGCAGCAGCAGAAGTTTATTATTATCAATCAGAACAGGAGGTTATTGCTAATTCTTTTAAATCTATAATGCCTCCAAACATGTTTGATTCTTTTGCAGGTTTCTTCAGCGAACCAACTACAGGGTTCTACCCACAATATGAAGTTGAAAAAACTCCCATTCAAGAGATAATCCATGTCTCAAAAGAAATGACTGAAGAAACTCTGAAAGATATAGCTGACAAAGCACTGATGGTCAAGTTGCAAGAGGTAGACAAAACTCAAGAGTCAGTGTCTGTAGAAAAGGAGTCAGTTGAAAAGGAGTCAATTGATAAGGAGTCAGTCGAAAAGGAGTTTGAGTTTAAATCAGAAAATGTGGATATCAAATCAGGAGAAAAATCAGAGTATGAGTCTGAAGGGTTTGCTAAACTAGAAATTAAAACTGATAAAGAAGAAAAGGTTTTTGAAAAAGTTGATCAAATTCCTGAAACACCATGCGAAAACTTTTTAAAACCCTGCATGGATTGTCTTGAAAAAGACAAACAGTTTCAAGAATTGAAAAAATATACCGACAAAGTAAAATTCGATCTTTATGATGTGAAAGAAGCTTATGACACTTTATCACATTCAATTAAAACGATTCAAAATGAAAGTGTGACAACCCTCATAATTACATGTACCCGTACGATTAATTAATGTTAATTAAAGTGCTTGATGACTGTGCTGAATTACTTAATTGCTTTCTGATTACTGCGTCATAATTACATGTGCTTGTTAACATACTAGTCTTGTACAAAAAATTGACTGAATGGTCCTTAATGTTTACCTAAGTGTTAGGAATTAAAAGTACTATAAAAAGTTACATAAAAGACACTCTACGGAATAACTTAGCACTTTAACGAAACGGTATCTAACCAAACAACCGGACGTTACCCGGGACACCAAAATATTGCAAGAAACATTGTTTAATTATTTCTTGGCTAGTTATGATCCCCGAACACCTTAACACCCACTAAATTCTCTACTAACTAACTTATGTAACCATACACTTGGAACTTGACTAATAATTACCAACTAACCATCAAATATTACAAATAACCCCCCCCCCCATGCTTGGTTACGGTCCAAAAGAGGACCCACAAAGATCATGCCATACTTCTTAGATTACTTCTCATATTTTATTAGATATTACTTGATTGAATGGACAAAATATAATATGAAAAGATTATAAGTATGGGCATCAAGATCTCCAACATATCATTCATATCTTCACACAACCTCACTCTCTCACTCACTCTCTCCCTCTCCTCTCGGCTCCCTCTCTAACCGCCACGATCACCACCTTATCACCACCATGTTCATCCAATTTTAAGCTCCATTCATGTGTTAGAAGTTGCTTTGAGAAGCTTGAAGCTTGTGGATCATCAAGGAGTTCTCTTGCTTGCTTTCATCATCCATTTTCACCATCTTTTCTCTTGAAGTTCTTCCCTAGCTTTGAGCTAGTTGTAAGTCCTTGTTTAACCTTTGTTCACTTCTATTTTGAGTAGTTAAAAGATGTAGTATGATGTATATCACAAGAATACTAAAAGGTTTAAACAAGAAACATGAACATAAAGCTTTACATAAAGATGAAACATGATGAAGTGTTGATAGTATGATGTTGTTTGGTATATGTTGATGCTTGCTTGTTGATTACTAGAAACGTTGTTGTTGATCAGTAAGCATGTTAACGGAACAAATAGAACTTGCGTTAGAGCACTATAAGCTGAAAACAGGAAACTGTCAAACTATTACAGCCGCCTTCAGTCAGCTGTAACCGGGTCGTAACTTAACGAAAAATTGATTTTCTTGAGTCTATAACGTGTTATTTCGAAATACGGTTCTAATGGCACTGGAATCATAATTTTTGGACTTCATTTACTATTTTTAAAGGGGTCGTTTTCACAGCAGCAAAAGCTGCGTTTTTACTGCAGAAGATATGTGTTATGTTTTTCATCATAAATTGAAATCTGTGTAGATTTAGCTCATGAAATTTATACTGTAGATGACCACTGATTTCGTTGTAATTCTCCAACTGGAATTTCGTCAAGCGGACTTACGATAAATTTTTAATAAATTATTCTGTGGACTGCAGTCAGAAAGTGATGAATCTGATTGCAGTCCGGTAAATGATTTTTTATAAAATATTGGTAATGAATTGGATCCCGATATTTTTACACAGTAATATTTGGGTTGTTTAAAACAATCTGTAAAAGTTTGGGAATTTTTGGAGTAAATTAACTATTTTATTAAAATACCCGAAAGCAGTCCAGTTTTGGATGTTCAAGCTGAAACAATATAACTAGTGATTTGCATGTCTAAATATCGGTTATGTTATCCGATAATGATCTAACGTGTTATATGTCAATGAAAGTGTTATGTGCAATGTCGTATGTTTGCTTATGAATGGGAATAGATGGGAAGTTTATACGTGCATGAACCGTTAAAGTGAGTGCATGTTATGTGGTAGATGCGTGTAGGAACTTCGTGCTTATTTGAAGTCACTAATAAACTAAGTGGTAATCATACTAGGACGTGATTGACCGACCTTGACTGTTAGCTATTTTTGAGAGTCAAACCGACCAACCAAAGGTGAGTTCACACTCTTAAGGCATGGGATTCCCGGTGGGTTGGGAATGGGATTAAATACCTAAGACGAAACTTGTACTTTCACCACTACTAGACCACTTACCTCTGTCCTCGGATTGGGAAGGACGCCAGAGCTAAACCTACGTATTCACTACGTACCACTGTCCTCGTATTGGGAAGGGCACCAGCGCTAAACCTATGTATTCTTATACATATCTCTGTCCTCGGATTGGGAAGGGCACCTACGTATTCAATACGTACCTCTGTCCTCGGATTGGGAAGGACACCTATATATACATCTAGTCTAGTAGATTTACAACATGGGGTAGCCCCCACCGTTCATGTTTTGGAAAACAAGGAAAGCTGATTTAACTTGTAGTTGCAAACAAACTCATAGTTCTTGAAAAACTACTTTGTAACGAACACCTACTGTGAACTCGCTCAACTTTGTTGTTGACTTGTTGTTACATGCCTTGCAGGTCGTTAGATGCTTATGGAGCTTGCACGAGGAGGAGGTCGTTGTGGGATATGGACTGTCGAGTCCCATGTTAAACATTTAAACTTATGAACTTATTAAACTTATGTTTTGGTTTCACGTCTTATGCTTCTGTTGTTTAATTTGAACTTGGTTAACTAGTTGTTTGAACATCAATTATATTGTGGTTGATTTTATTTACTTAATTACGTTGTTCAATATGATTGGTGGCTTGATCCTGGTCATGTCACACCTCCAAGCGGTGATACTCCGCGTGTGGATTTTGGGGGTGTGACAGATTGGTATCAGAGCCATTTGTTATAGCGAACTTGGTTTTAAAAAGGGAAACACTTTTTGACAAAACCAGAATATAACCTGTACAGTGCTCAATGATCCACAACGACACTTCGCTGCACGTGCAAGACTCAACACTATAGGTAATATGGTTTATGTTTGTATTGCCTGCCTGTTAGACTAAGTAGTGCATTGTTTATGGTATGCTTAGTTAAAGTAGCAACTGTTGTTTGAACTATGTGTGCTTACTCTTTTCTATCACTCCACATATACACACTTTCGCGAAACCTTTCTCACTTATTCCCTCTTTGATGTGAAGATCATGAGTGGACGCTTGAACTTGACTCCAGCCCAGCTGATGGCTCTAATCAACGAACGAGTGGCTGAGGCACTCGCAGCTGTCCCTGCAGGAGGTATAACATGCCATATCAACCCATCTTAGGACGTTTAGATCCTACCCTCGCGAACCAACTTTCGTGCTTAATCTTGTCTATCCTTTCTTACACGACAGGTCAACCTGGTCAACCTCCTGTGTGTACATTCAAAACCTTCATGGATTGCCGACCCAGTACCTTCAGTGGCATGGAAGGAGCGGTAGGTCTCCTTCACTGGTTCGAGAAGCTCGAGTCTGTTTTCGAAATGTGTGAATGCCCTGAGGCTCGTAGGGTGAAGTTTGCTACTGGAACACTCGAAGGTGCTGCGTTAACCTGGTGGAAAGCACAGATTCAATTGCTAGGGCTGGCGGTTGCTAATGCCACCCCATAGAACGACTTCAAAATTTTGATCAAAGAAGAGTACTGTAGTCGTGATGACATCCACAAGCTAGAGGTGGAATTTTTCAATTTGAAGATGACGGGGTCTGAAATCGAGGCATACACAAAGAGATCGAACGAGTTAGCTACCTTGTGTCCTACTATGGTGGACCCTCCCATCAAACGTATTGAGCTGTACCTCAAGGGTCTTGTACCAGAGATTCAGAGTCACGTGACTTCAGCTAATCTTGGCACCATTCAACAAATCATCCGGTTGGCTCATCGTCTCACTGATCAGGCAGTTGAGCAGAACAAGCTGCCCAAGCGTATTAGCACTACTACTACTTCTGATGCTCCCAGTGATAACAAGCGCAAGTGGGATGGAAATTCGGGAAAGGGTTCTACTTGAGTTCAGTCTCAGTCCCAGCAGCGAAAGACAGATGAGTACAGGAGCCCTAGTCAGCATTCTTCTGGGAATCAAGGTCAGGGTGGATACAGGGGAAATCACCCTAAGTGCAATCGATGTAATTTGCACCATAGCGGGGCGTGCAGCAAGGGTTGTTGTCAGAGATGTAACAAGCCTGGACATGAAGCCAAAGATTGCAGGAGCTCATGTCCTGCGAATCAAAATCGACAACAGCAGCCACAAGCTCCACAGAACCAACGGCAACACCAGCAGGGTAATAAGGGATGTTACCAGTGTGGTGCTGAGAGTCACTTCAAGAGGCACTGTCCACAGCTGAATCAGAATCAGGATCAGAATAACAACCAAAGAAACGGGAACAACAATGGAGGCAATAACGGGGGTAACAATAATGGCAATGGCGCCCGAGGTCGTGCTTTCGTGATTGGTCAGGGTGATGCTAGGAATGATCCCAACGTTGTGATGGGTAAGTCTATTCTGGATGATTTCTTTGTTACTGTTTTATTCTATTCGGGGTGCCGATACTAGTTATGTGTCCTTAAAAGTTAGTCAAATGCTTAAGCGCACCCCAACACTTTTGACCACCAAACACGTGGTAGAGCTAGCAAACGGTAAAAGCATAGAGGCCACACACATAGTTAAGGGTTGTAATCTTGTTCTTGCTGATCAGACCTTTTCTATCAACCTCATTCCTATAGTTCTGGGTAGTTTTGACGTTGTTATTGGGATGGATTGGTTATCTCATCAGCAAGCGGAAATTCTTTGCAACAAGAAGATCGTCTGCATCCCTCGTTCTGGTGAAGAACCCCTCGTGATTCGTGGCGATAAGAGTGGTGTTGTTGTGGGCATCATCTCTTTCCTTAAGGCCCAGAAGTGTTTGCGAAAGGGCCACACTGCCATTCTAGCTCTCGTTACTAACGCATCAATGGAAGAGAAGAGAATTGAAGACATTTCTATTGTACGCGATTTTCCTGAGGTATTCCCCGAGGAATTACCTGGTCTTTCGCCTCATCGACAAGTCGAGTTTCAAATCGAGCTAGCTCCTGGAGCAGCACCAATAGCTCATGCACCTTATCATCTAGCTCCATCAGAACTTGAAGAACTGTCCTCGCAACTACAAGAGCTCTTGGACAAGGGTTTTATTCGCCCTAGCTCTTCGCCTTGGGGAGCTCCAGTGTTATTCGTGAAGAAGAAAGACGGTACCTTCAGAATGTGTATTGACTACCGCGAACTCAACAAGGTGACCGTGAAGAATCGTTATCCTCTTCCACGCATTGATGACCTATTCGACCAGTTGCAAGGGTCGAGTTTCTATTCCAAGATTTACCTGAGGTCAGGTTACCATCAACTGAGAGTCCGAGATGAGGATATCTCTAAAACAGCATTCAGGACTCGTTATGGGCATTACGAGTTTCTGGTTATGCCTTTCGGATTGACGAATGCACCTGTGGTCTTCATGAATCTCATGAACCGAGTATGCAAACCCTACCTGGATAAGTTCGTTATTGTTTTCATCGACGACATCCTGATCTATTCTAAGAGTCAGGAGGAACACGAGCAGCATCTACGACTTATGCTGGAACTTCTTCGAGTAGAGCAACTGTATGCAAAATTTTCCAAATGTGACTTCTGGCTTCGCGAAGTCCACTTTCTAGGCCACGTGGTAAACAAGGATGGGATTCATGTAGATCCATCCAAGGTTGATTCGATCAAGAACTGGCCTGCACCCCGTACACCAACAGAAATCCGCCAATTCTTGGGTTTGGCAGGATATTACAGACGGTTTATCAAGGATTTCTCAAGGATTGCGCAACCTCTCACTTCACTAACACAGAAGGGTGTCACCTATCGTTGGGGTGATGTACAGGAGTCCGCATTTCAGTACTTAAAAGATAGACTTTGTAGCGCGCCTATCCTCTCATTGCCTGAAGGCACAGATGATTTTGTGGTTTATTGCGACGCTTCCATCCAAGGACTTGGTTGCGTGTTGATGCAACGTGACAAGGTCATTGCCTACGCATCACGCCAACTTAAAGTTCACGAAAGGAACTACACTATGCACGACCTGGAATTGGGAGCAGTTGTTTTCGCACTTAAGATATGGAGACATTACCTGTACGGTACCAAGTGCACCATTTACACCGATCACATAAGTCTCGAGCATATCTTCAAGCAAAAGGAGTTAAACATGCGACAACGCCAATGGGTCGAGCTCGTGAATGATTATGAATGCGCAATCAAATACCATCCGGGCAAAGCCAATGTTGTGGCCGACACCCTCAGTCGAAAGGATACTATACCTAAACGTGTGCGAGCGTTACAACTTACCATCCAATCTAGTCTTCCTACTCAGATACGAGATACTCAGGTCGAAGCATTGAAAGCAGAAAACATTAGGGTTGAGTCCTTACGAGGATCGAGGAAGTGGTTAGAACAAAAGGAAGACGGCGCCTACAATGTAACAGGGCGTATCTGGGTTCCACTCTATGGTAATCTACGTGAGCTTGTGATGGATGAGGCACACAAGTCTCGTTATTCAGTACATCCTAGTTCGGATAAGATGTACCACGATCTCAAGACTACGTATTGGTGGCCTAGTATGAAAGGCAACATAGCAACCTACGTCAGTAAATGTTTGACTTGTGCGAGAGTCAAGATTGAATATCAGAAACCATCAGGCCTACTCCAACAACCAGAGATCCCGACATGGAAATGGGAGCAAATTTCCATGGATTTCGTTACTGGCCTGCCAAGATCTCAACACGGAAATGACACTATTTGGGTGATAGTGGATCGATTGACTAAGTCTGCACACTTCTTGGCTATCAAGGAAACCGACAAGTTTTCTACTCTAGCAGACATCTACCTAAAGGAAGTAGTATCAAGGCACAGAGTGCCAACCTCCATCAATTCTAATCGTGACTCACGATTTACATCTGAATTGTGGCAAGCTATACACAAGTCCTTTGGCTCTCGATTACACATGAGCATGGCATATCATCCATAGACGGATGGGCAATCTGAGCGCACCATCCAAACCCTTGAAGACATGCTTAGGGCATGTGTAATTGACTTTGGAAATGGCTGTGAAAAACACCTCCCGTTAGTGGAGTTTTCGTATAACAACAGTTACCACACCAGCATCCAGGCCGCTCCGTTCGAGGAATTGTACTGACGAAAGTGCTGATCACCTCTTTGTTGAGAAGAGGTTGGCGACAGTCAAATCATGGGCCCAGAACTTGTAGTAGATACAACCGAGAAGATTGCTCAGATACGACAACGAATGGCGGCAGCTCGTGACTGTCAGAAAAGCAACGCTGATAAGCGCAGGAAATCACTCGAGTTCCAGGTTGGGGATCGAGTGCTACTTAAAGCTCACCTTTGAATGGTGTAGTTCGTTTTGGCAAACGAGGCAAACTCAACCCACGTTATGTCGGACCATTCGAAATCATTGAGAAAATTGGCAAAGTCGCTTACAAGTTGAATCTACCTGAAGAACTCAGCGGAGTCCACGACGTATTCCACGTGTCAAATCTGAAAAGGTGTCTGTCAGATGAGACCCTCATAGTTCCCTTAAAGGAGCTCACAATCGACGACCAGTTGCGATTCGTCGAGGAACCAGTAGAGATTACTGATCGAGATGTTAAGATTCTCAAGCGTACCAGAATACCTCTTGTTCGAGTTCGCTGGAACTCCCGTCGTGGCCCAGAGTATACCTGGGAATGAGAAGACCAAATGAAACACAAGTATCCCCAGTTGTTTAAGAAAAGTGTAACCACTACTGAGGCTGAAGCTACTACAGAATTTCAGGACAAAATTCCAAACCAACGGGGGGATGATGTGACACCCCAGGAAAACCAGGAAACCACGCAACTTAACTAGCTTCCTCAGTAACCACGTGCTAAATTTCGAGACGAAATTTTCTTAACAAGGGGAGAATGTGACAACCCTCATAATTACATGTACCCGTATGATTAATTAATGTTAATTAAAGTGCTTGATGAATGTGCTGAATTACTTAACTGCTTTCTGATTACTGCGTCATACTTACATGTGCTTGTTAACATACTAGTCTTGTACAGAAAATTGACTGAATGGTCCTGAATGTTTTCCTAAGTGGTAGGAATTAAAAGTGTTATAAAAAGTTACATAAAAGGCACTATACGGAATAACTTAGCACTTTAACGAAACGGTATCTAACCGAACAACCGGACATTACCCGGGACACCAAAATATTGCAAGAAACATTGTTTAATTATTTCTTGGCTAGTTATGATCCCCGAACACCTTAACACCCACTAAATTCTCTACTAACTAACTTATGTAACCATACACTTGGAACTTGACTAATAATTACCAACTAACCATCAAATATTACAAATAACCCCCCCCCCCCCATGCTTGGTTACGGTCCAAAAGAGGACCCACAAAGATCATGCCATACTTCCTAGATTACTTCTCATATTTTATTAGATATTACTTGATTGAATGGACAAAATATAATATGAAAAGATTATAAGTATGGGCACCAAGATCTCCAACATATCATTCATATCTTCACACAACCTCACTCTCTCACTCACTCTCTCCCTCTCCTCTCAGCTCCCTCTCTAACCGCCACCATCACCACCTTATCACCGCCATGTTCATCCAATTTTAAGCTCCATTCATGTGTTAGAAGTTTCTTTGAGAAGCTTGAAGCTTGTGGATCATCAAGGAGTTCTCTTGCTTGCTTTCATCATCCATTTTCACCATCTTTTCTCTTGAAGTTCTTCCCTAGCTTTGAGCTAGTTGTAAGTCCTTGTTTAACCTTTGTTCACTTCTATTTTGAGTAGTTAAAAGATGTAGTATGATGTATATCACAAGAACACTAAAAGGTTTAAACAAGAAACATGAACATAAAGCTTTACATAAAGATGAAACATGATGAAGTGTTGATAGTATGATGTTGTTTGGTATATGTTGATGCTTGCTTGTTGATTACTAGAAATGTTGTTGTTGATCACTAACCATGTTAACGGAACAAATAGAACTTGCGTTAGAGCGCTATAAGCTGAAAACAGGAAACTGTCAAACTATTATAGCCGCTTTTAGTCAGCTGTAACTGGGTCGTAACTTAACGAAAAATTGATTTTCTTGAGTCTATAACGTGTTATTTCAAAACACGGTTCTAATGGCACTGGAATCATAATTTTTGGACTTCATTTACTATTTTTAAAGGGGTCGTTTTTTCACAGCAGCAAAAGCTGCATTTTTACTGCAGAAGATATGTGTTATGTTTTTCATCATCACTTGAAATATGTGTAGAATTAGCTCATGAAAATTATACTGTAGATGACCACTGATGTCATTGTAATGCTCCAACTGGAATTTCATCAATCAGACTTACGATGAATTTTTAATAAATTATTCCGTGGACTGCAGTCAGAAAGTGATGAATCTGATTGCAGTCCGGTAAATGATTTTTATAAAATATTGGTAACGAATTGGATCCCGATATTTTACACAGTAATATTTGGATTGTTTAAAACAATCTGTAAAAGTTTTGGAATTTTTGGAGTAAGTTAACTATTTTATTAAAATACCCGAAAGCAGTCCAGTTTTGGATGTTTAAACTGAAACAATATAACTAGTGATTTGCATGTCTAAATATCGGTTATGTTATCCGATAATGATCTATCGTGTTATATGTCAATGAAAGTGTTATGTGCAATGTCGTATGTTTGCTTATGAATTGGAATAGATGGGATGTTTATATGGGCATGAAACGTTAAAGTGAGTGCATGTTATGTGGTAGATGCGTGTAGGAACTTCGTGCTTATTTGAAGTCACTAATAAACTAAGTTGTAATCATACTAGGACGTGATTGACCGACCTTGACTGTTAGCTATTTTTTAGAGTCAAACCGAGCAACCAAAGGTGAGTTCACACTCTTAAGGCATGGGATTCCCGGTGGGTTGGGAATGGGAATAAATAGCTAAGACGGAACTTGTACTTTCACCACTACTAGACTACTTACCTCTGTCCTCGGATTGGGAAGGACGCCAGCGCTAAACCTACGTATTCACTACGTACCTCCGTCCTCGGATTGGGAAGGACGCCAGCGCTAAACCTACGTGTTCACTACGTACCACTGTCCTCGGATTGGGAAGGGCACCAGCGCTAAACCTATGTATTCTTATACGTACCTCTGTCCTTGGATTGGGTAGGGCACCTACGCTAAACCTACGTATTCAATACGTACCTCTGTCCTCGGATTGGGAAGGACACCTATATATACATCTAGTCTAGTGTATTTACAACATGGGGTAGCCCCCACCGTTCATGTTTTGGAAAACAAGGAAAGCTGATTTAACTTGTAGTTGCAAACAAACTCATAGTTCTTGAAAAACTACTTTGTAACGAACACCTACTGTGAACTCGCTCAACTTTGTTGTTGACTTGTTGTTACATGCCTTGCAGGTCGTTAGATGCTTATAGAGCTTGCACGAGGAGGAGGTCGTTGTGGGATATGGACTATCGAGTCCCATGTTAAACATTTAAACTTATGAACTTATTAAACTTATGTTTTGGTTTCACGTCTTATGCTTCCGCTGTTTAATTTGAATTTGGTTAACTAGTTGTTTGAACACCAATTATATTGTGGTTGATTTTATTTACTTAATTACGTTGTTCAATATGATTGGTGGCTTGATCCTGGTCATGTCACGCCTCCAAGCGGTGATACTCCGCGTGTGGATTTTGGGGGTGTGACAGAAAGTATAGAAAATGATAAAGTTGTTAATTTGTTCAAAGGAACGGTCATGGAAAAGCAGATGGAAATTAACATTCATCTGGACACAATCACATCTTTGAAAAAGGGACTTGAATTGATGCGTTTTGAAACAGAAAGAGTTGATAAGAAATTGATCAGTTATATTTCTTCATCTTATGTGATTGATCAGATTGTTCCTCAACAAACTGATGCTAAACCTGCTTTCAACAATGTTCCACCCCCAATGTGGAATCATTATACACGGAAATATCCAGATAGGGTGGAAGCAGCTTTGAATCTCAAGTTGAGAACTGTAGAGAATGAGTTACCGGAAAACATTGATGTTACATTCTCTCCATCTGACACCGACAACGAGTCACAAGTGATTAAAACTGTTTTTGACCAAGTGTTGGATGAAGAAAGTGATAACTCTGATTTCGGAACAGTTGAAACTCATTTGGAAAATTCCAATTCTGATTCTGAAGATGACGGAAAATTTCTTGATAAGTTCATACCAAAATCAGATAAAGTTGTGGATGACGATTCGATCATTGTAGCTTACACGATGACCGGAACTGACAAACTATATAATGATTTTGAGTACCCGATTCAGAATGCAAAACTGGAAAATGTTGAAAAGGTTTATAAGCTTGTGGAAATTGACATTTCAGAGGTTAACAACAACGCGTTTCTATCAAAACCGAAAAAATCTTTTGTGAAACAACAACCAAACAACCCGGGAAAGAAAGAATGGGTGGGTAATAATGGTCATAATAAAAGACATGGTAACAATTTTAAAAAGAAAGGTGTCGGTTTTGAGAAGAAAATGGCTAAAAAAGAGGTTAAGCAAAAAGAAAAGTTAAGTGATGTGTTTGTGGCGGGTAAGAATACAATAGCTGAGAAAGATTATATCTTTAGTCAGAAAGCAGTTGACGATTTCAATGCGGCCAAAATGTTGAAAGATGAGACCAACAGATCCACTTTTGTTGAATACAACAAAAGAGTCTGTTATCGTTGCAATGAAATTGGTCACATGGCCAAACAGTGTGTTAAAAAGGTTGAAAAACCAGTTTTCCAGAAACCCAAATCTAAAACTTCAAATGATGCGAAGGAAAAAACACCAATGGTTTCCCCCGTGCGTATTCTGAAACGCGGTGAATCTTTGAAGTCCGAGGACAAACCAAAATCAATCTTTGAGATTGGTGAACCTTCAAAATCTCCAAAGACTTCAAAGGTTTATCCTAAAATGAAGATTTTTCAAAATCAATCATGCGTGGAGAAACCTAAACAATCGTTTGAAGAAAAGAAAATGGAAAAGGTTTTAAAATCTGAGCCGACAGTTGTTGTAACTAACAATGAAAATCTTGAGTTTGAATTGGACAAATTGATTGAAGAATTCCCACCAATCAAGGAGGGAGATCTAAAATCAAAGTCAAAACCTGTTGTTCCAAACGTTGTTTTCAACATTCCAAAAGTTGACGTGGCTCATGATATTATGTTTGGTACTGTTTTAAATATTGAGAAATCTTGGGCATCGTTGTTTAAGTGAATGTCTTTGATGTGTGCAGGGGCTTCCGAGGTCGATCATTTCCAAGTGGATTATGGATAGCGGCGCCTCGAAGCACATGACTGGGATGTTAGCACTGCTCTATGATGTCAAATCAATTAATGGAGGATATGTTGGCTTTGCTGGAACACAAGGAGGAAGAATCATTGGTGAAGGAATTCTTACCAATGGAGTTGTAACTTTTGATAAAGTGAAGTACATCCCTGAACTAGAAAACAATCTGTTGAGCATATCGCAGATTTGTGACAAGTCATTCACAGTTCATTTTACAAAAAATGAGTGTTTGATCATTAAACCAGGTTTTAAAATTCCAGAAGATTTGGTATTGATGCGCGCTCCTCGTGAAAACGATTTGTATGTTCTAGACATGAGCGTCACAACAACATCAGACAAAAAGGCACAATGTTTTGAAACTAAAACAAAAGCAACTGAAAAAGAATAAAAAATGTGGCATCGTAAGATGGGTCACATTCATGTGAGAAAAATGAATTTCTTAGTTCACAATGATCTTGTTGAAGGTGTTAATTTGAAAAATTTTCATCTCAATGATGATTCTGTAGAATGCAAAAAGGGAAAGCAAACAAAGAAGTCACACCCAAAGAAGCTCTTGAACTCCATCAGACTACCGCTCGAAAGACTCCATATGGATCTTTTCAGACTGGTAAATGTGAAGAGCGTAAGTGGAGATCTGTATTGTCTAGTGGTCACTGACGACTATACAAGATTTTCATGGGTGATGTGTCTCGAAAGAAAAGATGAAACGTTTGATTCATTGATGATTTTATTCAAAAAGATGGAGACGCTGTACAAACTGCCAATCAGACGAATTCGAAGCGACACCGGAACAGAGTTCAAAAACAACCGTATGCTTGAATTCTGCAATGACAAAGGCATTCTTCATGAATTCAGTGCACCGTATACTCCACAACAAAACGGTGTCGCAGAACGAAAGAATCGCACCCTAATCGAATTGCTGGAACTATGCTAGCCGATTCCAAATTGCCGATATTCTTTTGGAGTGAAGCGGTTCTTGCAGCATGTTACACATTAAATCGTGTTCTTACAGTAAAGAAGTACAAGAAAACCTGCTTCGAATTACTTCATCGCTATAAACCGAATCTGAAATTCTTAGAACCTTTTGGATCACCATGCACATTTATTGATCCAGATGGTAAATTTGGTTCAAAAGTTAACGAAGGTTTTTTAGTAGGTTATGCGAGTCCACTGAAGAGAGTTTTTGTTCCATACTTGGGGAAGATTATACAAGTTCAGCATGTCAACTGTCAGAAGTTTACTGCTCCGGAACAACTTCCCAGAAACAGATTGCTATTTGATTATGATAAACTCTGGGAGTCATTCCAGTTTCCGACTGAGCCAAGTGAGGAGGAACTAGCATACTTATACCAACAACAGCAGTCTCTTTCGCAAGATCAAGTGCTGAGACCGTTGGTAGTTTCCTCGCCCACCGTGGATACAAATGATCAAGAGGCTGGTCCAAGTGGAACTGTACACGAACCCCCAGAAGAACCAGCTCCAATATTTGATCAATCTGACGACTCAGAATCGGAATCCGATCCGATTTTTGACGAGGAACCAAATACTGCAACTTCAGAAGCTGTGAATCACACGGGCGATCAGGATATAACAAATTTGCAATCGGAAGTGAGCATACCTGATACAGTCATGCCGAGAACTTTGTCTTATCATCCTTCAGAACAAATCATTGGTGATCTTCAAAGTGGCGTGAAAACGCGCGATAAAATTAACAAAGGGCTTACATGTTTTTATTCATCTATCGCTCCTTTACAAGTAGACTTCTCATTGAAATGTTTTATCTCGCAGGTTGAGCCGAGAACATACATAGAAGCATTGACCGAGGAAAGCTAGGTAAATGCAATGCAGGAGGAGCTACTATAGTTTGAAGAGCTTGGAGTATGGAGATTGGTTGATCTACCTGAAGATCAGAAGCTGATCAAGACCAAATGGGTCTTCAAGTGTAAGCATGACGATAGAGGGGTAATTGTAAGAAATAAAGCACGGTTGGTAGTCCAAGGATTTAGTCAGCAAGAAGGGATCGATTTTACTGAAGTGTAAGCTCCCGTTGCTCGACTTGAGGCAATTAGAATCTTCTTGGCATTCGCTTCATGGAAGGGATTCAAGGTCTACCAACTAGATGTCAAATCTGCATTCCTTTACGGAAAAATCAAAGAAGAAGTGTACATCGGACAACCACTGGGTTTTACCGATCCAGTGCACAAAGACAAGGTCTATCTACTCGACAAAGCGCTTTACGGATTACACCAGGCCCCGAGAGCCTGGTACGAGACGCTTTCCTAACATCTGCTGGCCAACGGGTTCATCGGAGGGACTGTCGATAGCACTTTGTTTACAAAAGAGGTTGCAGGACACCTACTTATCGTTCAGATTTACGTTGATGACATAATCTTCGGATTGACGAACGACGAATTGTGCAAAGAGTTCGAGAAGGTTATGAAAAAGAAGTTTGAAATGAGTTCGATGGGGGAGATGAAGTTCTTCCTAGGGCTTCAGGTTGAGCAAATGTCTGATGGAATCTTCATACACCAAACAAAATTTGTGAATGATGTGCTGGAAGAATTCAACATGTCCGAATCAACTCCAACATCAACCCCCTGGCTCAAAATCATGGGATTTGTCCGGATGAAAGCGGTGAAAAGGTGGATGAGACGCACTATCGGTTGATCATTGGATCTTTAATGTATCTGACAGCGTCAAGACTGGACATCATGTATCCAACTTGCCTCTGCGCCCGTTATCAATCAAGTCCGAGACAGACACACATGACGATTGTGAAGAGAATTTTACTGTATCTCAAAGGCTGCCCAAGCACCGGCTTGTGGTATCCTAAATCTGGTGACTTTTCTCTTACTGGTTATGTTGATTCTGACTTCGGGAGCTGTAAGCTAAATGCAAAGTCCACAACTGCTGGGTGTCAGTTCTTCGGAACTCGACTTGTTACTTGGCAATGCAAGAAACAAACCACAGTCGCTCTCTCAACCTGTGAGGCTGAATACGTTTCGGCTTCCAGTTGTTGCTCTTAGATCCTCTGGATCCAGCAGCAATGAGGGACTATGGTTTGAAGTTCTTAGACACGCCAATCTTTGTGGACAATGAGGCAGCAATAAATATAACTAAAAATCCGGTGCATCACTCTAAAACGAAACATATTGAAATTCGACATCATTTCATCCGTGATTGCTACGAGAAGAAATTGATTCGAATTGATCATATACACACCGATGATCAGAGAGCTGATTTTTACACAAAACCCTTTGATAAAACAAGATTTAACTATCTTTTAAAATTGAACGGGTGGAAAATTTTGTTTTATGGGAGGGTAATAGAGTGTGAAGCCGAGGAGGACGGCGATCAGAAGTGATCTGCGTCTTGTTGTCAAGTTTCTGTACAGTTTTATTTTCTGCTGTTGATAAAACCAAAAACACAAAAATATGTTTTTGATTTTAGGGGGAGAAAGTTTACAGAAAATACAAAAACATGATAAAATTTCAAAATCCAAAAACAGTGAAAAAGACAAAAAGAATTTGTGTAAAAAGGGGAAATGATAGTACATCAGCTAGACAGTTGTAGTACGCTAAAGAAATGTATAGTTTAAAAGTGTTAAGCAGTCTCGCTGATGATGTGCTGATAGGTTTTTACACATTTAGTAAGTTTGTTCAGGATATAAACCTAAATCATTTCTTGCTTTTACGTGGGGAACATCTCTCGGATATATAGGTAACCCCTGAAATTCTGTTTGAAAGGCTCTATTTCTGACATACTAGTACTTTGTACGTCTTGATATCTGGGGTATTATACCAGGACTTCTGATTTTGCGGGAGCAATAGCCTAGTCCTCGTATAATACTTTGCACTGCTTTAAATCTAAAAGCTCTCCCTCAGCATAAAAAATGATGAAACATTGAAAAATGATAATCATGTGCTATTGTAAAGAAGATCCCCAAGGGGGACCCACCTAAAAGTCGAGCCATCATCTCTCTGATTTTGCGGAAGCAATAGCCTAAGCTCTCATGGCCTCGCATTAACCCAATTACAAATATCATTAGTGTGCACTCACCTGTAAGACTGAATATAGTAGTCTGGATATGGGAGTATATTCTGAGGTGGTACACGCGTATAAGTTAAGCCTTAAAACACTAATTCGTATCCTAAACAGATTGAAATTTGTGTGAAAATTTAAATTGGATCAGTATATCGGCAATCACTATGAATTGTTTAATGCTTAGTATGAAATCAAAGCTTAACGGTACTTGTAGCTTGTCAGCAGCTGATATGATCCCCTAACACGCTCAACAAAAATATGTTTGTACAGTTTTAAGTTTCTTAAATTCCAAAACATTTCCTGTTTGTTTAGCATTATTTTGTAAAATCCAAAAAGATTTGATACTTCATCTTATTTTTCGACAACAGACGTTGGGGATCTGGTGATCAAAGTCTCACAGTGCTAAACATGTTGGATCATGGGGTTGGATAAGAAAAAGTTTGAGAAAAAGTGTTGGTAATTGCTCGAAATGTTTAAAAGTTCATTAATTTGAACTAAATCTATTTCAGAATGTCAGCATGATCAGAAATTGGTCAGCCAAGGTCATTAACTTGGACTTGGCAGGCTAAACAATTGACCAGGGTCATTAACTTGGACTTGGTTAATTGTGTGTGTGGTAAAAAGTTAATAAAAATAAAAAAAAATCAAAAATTGACCAACTCGCACGAAATGGCCAAGTGTTTTAACTAAGCCAACTCGTACGAATTGGACACACCGCCTCAATATCCATTCCATGCGAAATGGACTCATCCATATAAAGGATTCCAAATCGCTTGAAACCATCATTTTCTCCATTTCGCACCAAACAGAAACATTCAAGCGAGTTGAGGCGATTCATCGATTTCTTGAGATTTAAGCCTGAATCTTGTTGTTTTGTTGCTCGTAATCCATGTATAAGTTGGTTGGCTCAACTTAGAACATGGGAAAGGTATGATTTGTTGATCAATTGAATCAAATCTGTTGAAATCGTTTGAACTCCGATGAACAGGGACTTTGATCTTAGATCTAGGGTTGTATAATGGTCCAAGTTGAATGAAATACATGTCAGTGTGATCAGAATGTGATGAAGATCAGATTTAAGTCATCAATTTCAGGATCAAAACATGTTTTTAAAATCTGAATGAACTTCGATGAACACAGAAC
Organism: Helianthus tuberosus; assembly: GCA_030545235.1. Lineage (NCBI taxonomy): Eukaryota > Viridiplantae > Streptophyta > Magnoliopsida > Asterales > Asteraceae > Helianthus > Helianthus tuberosus. The sequence continues at coordinate 98,688 of JARYGA010046149.1, forward strand.
TTTGAATCTAGATCTAGGGTGTTTTAATGGACAAAATGAATAAAAAATACATCAGTATATTCGGAATTCATTGTAGAACAAACCTAGGGCTTCAATTTCATCATAACATCAAGTTTTGAAATCTGTAAAATTTATGTTCATGAACTTGATTTCAAACGAAATGACAATTCATTTCGTACAAAATGGCACACTGTTTAATGTTTGCAAATCATGCGAAATGGCCATTTCATTTGAAACACCAATTCTTTTGAAACTGTTCATTTCGTTTGAAAGTCACATCATTTGAAACTGGTCAATTCGTTTGAAATCCAACTCGTTTGAAACCCATTTCGCTTGAAAAAGGTCAATTCATTTGTAACTGGTCAGACCGTTTGAAAATAACCAATTCGTTTGAAAATGACCAATTCGCTTGAAATGCCAATTCGTGTGAAGAATGTTTGTTTTGAAAATTGTTCAAAAATGTTTAAATTGTTGATTGTGTTTATGTTTCAGGTTTCGAATGTGCAATTTGATCCGTCGCACAACACTTGTTGTGTATACGATGAAAAGTTACCAAAGATGGCTGTATTCAACGATATTTTGGAATTCATGAAACGTCTACCGATTCAAAAGGCGTTGACAAATCAGCACAGAGTTTTCAGATCCCATATCGATCATTTCTGGAAGAATGTTGAGTATAATGAAGTGAATGATGTGATTAATTCAAAAGTAAGCATAGATAGTGAAGACAAAGATATCATTATCCCTGAACAGCTTGTTAGAGAAGTGTTGGAGTTTCCGGATAATGAATATTCAACGACAGGGTTTCCTGAACGAATGGTTAAAGGGTGTATGCTGAGGATGGGATATGTTGGTCCATAGAACAAAGCGAATTATTTGAAAGCATGTTTTCCGAAATCATACAAGTTCTTTATTCATTCAGTTGTTCATGCACTTAGTCACAGGAAGGGTGGTCATGACGTGATGAAAGATTACCAGATGTGTATGGTAACAGCATTGGTTTTGAACAAGAAATATAATTTTTCAAGAATTGTGTTTCACTATATGAAAGACAACATTATTTCGGGAAGTAAGAGTTGGGTGTATCCTAGGTTCGTGCAAATGATGCTTGATCATGCTTATCCGGATCTACTGGAAGATGAAGATAATGATCTATTGGTATTGTATCACATGGATAACGAAACATTGATCAGATTATCCAGGTATCACAAAAATTGGCCAGAACCAAAGACAAAGGCAGAGTTCTTTGGGTTCATCAAGATTGCTAATTACGAAGATCCAGATCCAATTAATCATCTGAAGTGGAGAAATGATGAAGAGATGAAAGAAAATAATGCAGCAGATGAATTAACAAAGTTAGCAGAATTCAAGGAAACACAGAATGATTGGTTTACAAAAGAAGAAAAGAAGAAAAGAAGTAGAAAGACAACTCCTAAAGTTCAAGCTGAAGAAGGTTCGTCGTCACAACCGCAAAAGAAACGCAAGAAGAAAACTGTAGAAACAATGCTGGTCGATGAACCAGAGGAAGATGAAACAGAAGCTGATGCTGAAAGAGATCAAGGTCGTTTATCTCCTGAATCTGAACAGTTATTGAAGTCTCTTAATGAAAATTTTGAAGCTGATAAAGCAGCTGGTGAGAAAGTGGGTGACGATGAAGAGAAAAGTTCATCCAGTTCTGAAGAAAGTGATGTTGATGCTGAAACTGATCAATGGATCAAATCAAACTATGATCCAAGAGATAGATTGATAAAAAGGAAAAGAAAGAGGAGTGCATAGGATGATAAAGATGAAACATATGTTCCATCACCAGAACATGTTCAAGATGAACAAACACCACCTTCTGCAGGTAGAAAGAAGTCAACGTCGAGGAAACGTGTTCAATCTCCAGCAGCACGAAAGTTGAAAATTAAGCTCAAAACAAAACCAACATCAGAACCACAAAATAAACCACCATCACCACCACCACAACAATCACCACCAAAACCACCATCACCACCACCACAACAATCACCACCAAATCAATCATCACCACCTCATCAACCATCACCACAACCATCACCATAACTTCGTATCTCTACACTAATTCATTAACAACCTGTTATAACTTCACCACACATCCTACAAACACCACCAACTTCACAACCACCAATTCAAACGACTCTTGGATCGTCCGGATTTAAATATTTTCCACATGTTCTAGAGAATATAGCTCTTGAAGACATTGGAGATTTTAACTTTGTAACTGATGATGTTGTAAAGAAGTTACAAAAGAAGGTGGAAGAGGTGTTGGTTGAGAAAAAGAAGCTAGAAAAGCGTGTCAAGACTGTTGAAGCTGAAAACTCATCTTTGTTGAAAAGAGTTGAAGCTGATCAAGCTGATATTGATATACTTAAAGTTCGAATAGCAGAGTTAGAAGAAGAAAAAGCTCGAAGAGATGAACAAAATGAATATTTCAAGATGAAAAATAAAGAGTTAGAGGCTAATAATGCTAAGAAAGATCATGAAATGTATATGATGAATAAAGTATTGGAGAATTTGATCGAAAAGCCAATCGAACAGAGGTTTGAAGAGATTGAGCTTGAAGAAGTGAGAGCTAGACGTAAAGCTGAGATTGAAGCCGAAATGAAAAAAAAAGGCAAAGGTGTTTCAATTGAAGGTGTTACTGAAGAATCTGAAAGGGCAATTGTAGTGTCTGAGCCGGAAAAAGTTCCTGAAACGTCTATTCTTTATCCTTGTCCAATATCGTATGTTTCTTGTGAGTTTGACGATCACTACAAGAAAATTGGGTTTTTAGTACGCGCAAAAGCGTCCTAAAATGTTATTTTATAGGACCTTTCATTTAATAGGACCGTCGGTAAAAGCGTTTCATGTAAAGGGGTCGTAATAAGTCCCGGAACTAAAAAAGCGTCCTAATATCTCAAATAAGATTATGAAACCAATTTTATGGTCGTGTAATATGTCTTTGAACAACCAAAATAGTGTCCTAATAAAAACATATTAGGACACTTTTACGATGTTCTAACATGTGCTTACATACTTTTAATCTTTTAATACACTTACAAGTGTCCTTAGAAATTAATTGATAGGACCCTTATGATGTAACATTATAGCTATTTTAGTACCAACAAAAGGGTCCTAATATACCAAATAAGATTATGAAACCAATTTTACGGTCGCATAATATGTCTATAGACAACTTACATAGTGTCCTAAAAAGAACATATTAGGACACTTTTACAATGTTCTAATATGTGATTACCTACCACTACAAAAAAGGCCATTTAGTGGCATGCAAAATGTGCCACTAAAAACCCAAAAAGTGCCCCTAAAGACCCTTTTAGGAATGAGTGGCACACAAAAAAGTGCCACTAGAAGCCGTGCCACTAAAGCCCTTTAGTGGCACTTTTTTGTTTGCCACTACAAACTCTTAGGCCTTTAGTGGCACATAATTTTTCTCACAAAAATTGGCGTTTCTTACATTAGTTTTATTTAATAATAATTATTATTATTTATTTACATAAAAATAAGAATAAAACTTTAACATGTAGAAATCATATTATAATCACTTCAATTAAAAGTTTGATCATCTTCCACACAATGCAAATGTTTCAAACAAATATCAAATAAGTGTCAACCTAAGTCTAAACATCAATTATTTAAAACAAATAACTAATAAACGTTTGAATAAAAACTCAAAACTTCATTGCGCTTATGAATCTCTTTCACAATCTTCATGCTAGTTAAATGATTGTTGTTGTCAATTGCATTCCCCTGACCAGCAGTGAAACCATGACTACCATGCTAAGAAACGCCACCATCAAGTCCATGTACTCCATGGTTGGTATAAGGTAAGACTGAGGACCTCCATGATAAGGATGGATGAGGAACCTGGGGCATTAAATATGTAAATGGATGTAGACTCGGTTTGTGAGATCATTTGCTGGTGGTCGAGATGGCATGTACTAGCTTGCACACAAACAAAATGATTAAATAAAAGAAAACCATTTAATTGTGTTCTAACAATCATAATACACCCCTTTGCAAAATTTACCAAAAAAAGATCTAGAAATATGACCCAAGAAAAGTAGACTTACCTTGGGTGAATAAGAGAGGACTGTTAACTGCAAACAACCTAGTGTAGCAAGAGCAACTTCTTTACTACCATTTGCAATATTGTTCTATACAAACCGAAGCAAATATTCCTATCCTGAAAATTATGAGCTTCTGATTTGTTAAAACAAAAGCTAGTATATATTGTGTCCCTTTTCTAATGAAGATTACAGAGAAAATGTACACAATATGATTACGAAAACGATACTATCTGAAACTAATCTAAGCTTTTAAACAGAGCAATTTATAAAGTACGCATTTAATGAACTTTGGTCACTTTCAACCCATTTGACCCGTCCCAAAAGGCAAAGTATGACCCGGAATAAACCCATTTCTAAGAATTTTATATATATACTCTACCTTACCATGTGAGAAGCACGATCTAAAGTTGTGAAAACACAATTCCAGAGACAATCCACCTACATGCTCTTTGAAAGCTTTTGGCCATGGCTTGCTAGAGTTGAAAGAGTGTCCGCACAGCTGAATTCCTTACCTTTTCCATTATCCTCTATAGGACCCTCCAGCGGACCCTTGGTGATAAAGTCAGTCGAAATCCAAAACAAACCAATGGATGTTAAGCTTATATTCTTTTTAGTCTTCTGAAAACTCTATGCACCATTAACATCAATACATCTGATTACGTCAAAATAATGATTTAAATAGTAATATAAGCAGTAGAAAACCGTAAATAAAACATAAGAACAAAGAAAAAAACTTACACTACAACAAACGGGCACCTTTAGCGAAATCGCAGTCGTTTAGCTACGTTTAACGGCTGCGAAATTGCAACCGTTTGCAGCTGCGTTTGCAGCCGTAAACTGGCCTTTAAACGGCTGCAAACGCAACCGCAAACGGCAGCGATTTTGCAGCCATTTAACGGCGCGTTTGCAGCCGTTTAACGGTCTGTTTACAGCTGCAAATGCGTCGTTAAACGGATGCGAAATCGCAACTTTTTAACAACGCAGTTGCAGCCGTATACGAGCCTTTAAACAGCGGCAAACGCAGCTGCAAACGGCTGCGCAATTGCAACCTTTTGCAGCTGCGTTTGCAGCCGTAAACTGGCCTTTAACAGCCCATAAATTATATGCATATAACTTATTTACCCTTAAGTGGTTCATGATGGCTTCCCTGTGCGGTTGTGAAACTATAGTATATATTGGATGGTTCTGAATTCTGACAAAGTCTTCACCTTAATGATAAATAAAAACACACCAAGGAACATGGCACCGTGTCCTGTCCATAGTTTATACTTTGCTTCCTTTTCATCTAAAAGACACATACTTTTGTAGCTGAATGGACAATTATTTAATTAAATATATATTTAAATATAATACTTCAACTCAACTCACTATTTATTTTAAGTTAGATTGAATGTGTTTTCAAATCATAGTATTTGTTGGCTTCATATGTTTGTAACTTTCATAAATGACTCTATATCATCGACTTCACAAGCAAGGACCTTTTTTAGGGATTGGCTTATCCTAAAACAATAAAAGATCACCAGATCAGGTTACGATAACGCTAAACTAAAAAAATACTAGAACTAATTGGAAAAGTAAAGACAAACAGTACCACTGGAAAGCAAAGCGAGATGGTAAAACAAACCTGGAGAGCAAAGCGAATAACAATCTTGAGAAGTAGGACTGTATACGAAGACAACTGGAATTGGAATAAAAAGTGTGTAAGGGAAGCAACAAACCAACAGGTTACACAAAGGATACCACTATGGAATCAAAGAGTACAACAGTTGCAGTCCCTTGGGCGAGCTTTTCATTATCCAAACAATTATATTTTTTATTAAAAACACAATACATTTGTTATTGAAATAATTAGTTGGGAATGTGGTAACAGGTATGGGGCATAGTTGTTAATAGCAATGATAGCGAGCGCTATAATGAATAGCGTAGCGCTGGATCATCGCTATCTGATGTTTAGCGCTCAATGGCGTGAAATAGCGACAATTAGGGAGTTTTTTTTCCTTTTTAAATATTAAAAACTGTATTTTTAGGCATTTTAAACAACCATATAGCTGCAGTCTTTACTAATTGCATTAAAAACCTTATATTCATGAATAAAATTGTAATTTTTTGAGATTTTTTTTTCAAATACGTTATTGCTAAACATCAAATAGCGCTCGTTATTGCTATGCATCGTATAGGTAGCCTGTCGCTATTTACCACTATTCGCTGTTAACAACTATGCTACGAGAAGGTGATATACAAAAGAAGGCCAAAGAAGACAAACCTCTGAATTGTTGGGCATTTTTCTTGTGAACAAATCTGTCATGGAAGTACTTTTTTGTTCCTCCTCAAGAAAGTTCTACAACCAACACCATTACTGTATTAATACTTAATCGATAGTATTTAATAAAACAGAAAGGTAGATCTGAATTTCAGCCACAAATCACCACCATGCTACTGTTCCGAACTGGTTTGCACACAGGGGTTGTAGCGAACAAGAGAGACGCGGTGCACTAGAGGGCAACGACGGTTCAATAGGGCAGCGATGGTGCACCGGAAGGTATCAGTTAGGGTTCAGTTAGGGAACGAGATGGATCTGACAGAGAGACTTGGGGTTCAATTAGGGTTTGTGAGGGTGAGAAATTCATGAGATGGGGAAAATGGGAATGGAAACCTCGTCCATTGCATTCTCTCGTCCATTCCATTCCTTCGTCCATTCCATTACCCCGTGTATTGGAATAGATGAGGTAATGGAATGGACAAAGGAATGAAAGGGATCATTACATTACATTACATTACATTCCATAGTCTTGTTTGGTTACCATGCAGGAAAGGAATAAATTATTACATTGTGTTGTTTGTTAGGTAAGAAAAGAGGAATGAATTAAATCGGTGATGGGTGGTGGCGGTTATCGGTGGCGGCTAGTGGCTGTGGCAGCGATGGGTTGTGATGGTCGGTGGTAGTAGTGGTGGGTGACGGTTGTTAGCGGTGGCGGCGGCGATGGCCGGGGTTGGAGGTGGTCTGCGGTAGCAGGTAGCGGCGATGGTGGTGGCGACGACGGTGGGTGGTGTTGGTTGACGGTAGAGGGTGGTGGCCATGAAGGATGGTGATTGTGGTCGGCGGAGGGTGGCGGTTGTCGGTGGTTGCGGGTGGCGGCGATGGTGGTGGCGACGACGACGGTGGGTGGTGGTGGTCGACAGTAGCGGGAGGTGGCCGCGGAGGATGGTGGTGGTGGCCGACGGAGGGTGGCGGTAGTGTTCGGCGTGGCGGTGGTCGGTGGTGGCGGGTGGCGGCGATGGTGGTCGATGGTGGTAACGATGGGTGGTGGTGGCGGCGACGACGATGGGTGGTGGTGGTCGACGGTAACGGGTGGTGGCAGCGGAGGATGGTGGTGGTGGTCGGCGAAGGGTGGCGATAGTGGTTGGGGTAGCGGTGGTTTGCGATGGCGGGTGGAAGCGATGGTAGTTGATGGCGGTGGCGGCGGGCGGCGGAGAACGGTGGTGGTCATCGTTGGAGGTTGGTGGCGGGTGGTGACGATGGCAGGTGGTGGTGGTAGATGGTGGAGGTGATGGGCGGTGTTTGTGACGTAGGCTGAGAGAGGGAATGGAATGGAAAAAAAACAGGGGAGTGGATGGAATGAATTTGAGGGAATGGAATGACTAGTGTAATGGGTGATTCCATTACGTTGAGCAACCAAACATATTTTTTTCATTCCCTCACAATAGTTCATTCTATTCCATCTCACATTCTTGCATACCAAACACTACCATAAAGTTGGGGGAATTTATGAACAAAAGATATAAAGGTGCGGTGTTTTTGTCAATCCCAACATCTAAATATATTGCATCGCACCAACAAAAGGCTTGTGTACTAGTGACATTCTTTATTGCATTAATTTCAAATTTTAAATATATAAATTCTTTATTGTGTTATTTATCTAGAGTATTGCATAAAAATTTAAAGGTTAAATCATATTTAGAGGGAAACCAAAATAACGAAAACAGGTATGCCGTACGCGGTTGGTGCATTCCTAAAATTCGGTACGAGGGAGGGTAGGTTCATTTGGAACGTCAGTTCGGTATGTGGTATGGTGTACCACATACAAAAGAGTTTAAAATAGATTTTTTTTTTCACAAGATTTCAATTTAAAATAAATTGTGTATGCTAGAACTTAGAAGGCTGTGTAAGCATGTATATAGTGTAAGTGTGCAAAAGGCACCGTTTAAAAAAAGCGGGAAAAAGACTGTTGAGATACCAAGACATTCATTTCGTTCAAAAACAGTGTGAAAAGCTTGTTGAGATTACGGTACGCATAGTTGTCATTAGAATCAAACCGAGCCGAGCTCGAGCCTAGTCGGTCTCCGGCTCAGCTTGTTTACACACCTACCAAAAAGGGATGTTTATATATTCAACCTCACAAGTTGTGCAAATACATAGTATCATTAGGTATGGCTATACAAATAAATTGGTAATATGAACCATTATATAAATTAAACAGAATGATAAAAGGATTACATTAAATTGTTACAAAATTAGAACATATCAACATACAATATCAAGGCTATTGGGTGGTGATAAAACCGTGTGATGTAAATTATAAATGAAAAAAAAAAACAAAATAGTTCATCAAAATGAGCATGAAAAAGAGGTATCAAAGACTTTAAACTGCAGCAATCAAGTTATACACACTTAACAACATGAGCTATAAACACACGTATCCAAGTGATAGGCTAATAGCAGGGTTGTATGATATGACATCAATTCTATGTCCACATTTTGTGAAGTTCCAATCCTTGCTAAGAGTGGAATATCTACGTATGACGAAGCTCTAATATGTTAAGTTGAATTTTTAACATTTAAATCTGTTGTTCCTTGATGCCCAATTTTTTATGTTTCCCGGTAAACCCTCTCTCTATATATAATTTATTAAAATTAGAAATTTTATCTCATGTAAGTTTAGAGTTTATAGTCTATAATTTTATATATATTATATAGAGCAATTAATTCATAATATATATTCACCCTACTTATAAATCATGTCTCTTTTTCTATCGGTTAATATCCTAAACTAAAATTGCAAATTTCCCTCCTTTAATTAATATCCTTAACTAAAATTGCAAATTTCCCTCTTTTAAGTTAATATGGATTTCCCTCCCAACATTTTATCAATATTTGGACTCTCCCTCCTTCCCAAAAATTCCCTCCCAGCTACATATTTTTGCAAAAGCGATCTTTAGTAATAAAATAAGTTTAATTCCTCCCAAAATTCCATCCATAGTTGTCTTTTAGACTTCCAAGCCACCATGAATCTTTAATCAGATGCCAACCTCTGGTTGAGTGGTCATGGCAATGTTGGATAAGAGCCTTGAGTGCCTAAGTGCCCGGGTTCGAGTCTTGAGCCGCACACGAGTTTTCTATTACCGTGCGGTTACTCCGGCTCTTGTGCGGAGGCTGCAACGGCAGTCAAGTGGCTGTCGGTGGGAAATTTTCTCGTGGAGCGCCTATGGTCAACCTCGAATGCCTCGCCCGAGGGGGACTAGGGACCCATGCAATGTGGGTGTGATCCTCTCGCCTGTTGGAGTCAATCGCCGTTCAAAAAAAATGAATCTTTAATCAAATAAATTTAATTAACTAGATTCACTTGGGCTCAACTTAGCATTTAAGCTTGATCCATCACTGTATTACTTTCGTTAAATTTTTAAAAGTATTTTACACATAAAAACAGAAAAGTAACTATGTCCGTTGACCCTGTTGTTTATAGCGTAGTTTCGCCCTTGGGTATCGCATATATATACATCTGAATGCAACCTTTTAAAATAAGAGTTACATTTAAATTTTCTCAATCCAATAAGGAAAAGGGTTGCATTTTTAGTAAAACTCGTAACTTTTTAATAAAAAGGTTGCAAATTCCATATGATTTTGCAAGTTTTTATAAAAAAAAGTTGCTCAGATATTTTAATGCAACCTTTATGTTCAACGGAGTTACACCAGAGTCAAATGCAATTCATTTGAAAAAGGTTGTTTCTAAAAAGTTGCATTAGGCCTATTTTCTAGTAGTGTATAAAACTCTAACGAATAAACATCCTATAAAACTTATGTTTTACGACTCAAATATCAAGTGTTCTATTATGGTGTATTATAATAACACCATAATGATTAAGCATCCTATAAATGATAAAGTTATAAGACCCTAGTGTCAAGTGTCCTATTAAGTTATGTTATAATAGAACTCTAGCAAATAAGCGTCCTATAAAATTGATGTTTTATGACTCAAATAATAGGTGTCCTATTACATTGTATTATAATAACACCACAATGATTAAACGTCCTATAAATGTTAAATTTATAAGACCTAAGTGTCTTTTTAAGTTATATTATAATAAAACTATAGCGAATAAGCGTCCTATAAAACTAATGTTTTATGACTCAAATATCAAGTGTCCTATTACGGTATATTATAATAACACCACAATGATTAAACGTCCTATAAAGTTTAAAGTTATAAGACCCAAGTGTCATGTGTCCTATTAAGTTAAGTTATAATATGACTTCGATTAGAAAGGGTCCTATAACAATCAACATTTATGACTTAACTACAACGTGTCCTATTAAGTTATGTTATAATAGGACCCCAAATGATCAAGTGTCCTAATACAGTACCACATAATGGGACACTAACAATTAAATGTCTTATAAGGTACTTTATTATGATCTACATTTTAAGTGTCCTATTAAATTATATGATAATAGGACCCCCAAAAAATCATCCATCCTATTAAATAGTTTTTTAGGACACCGGTTTAATAGAGTATATTATAAAAGGACCCCAAAAGTTCATTAGTCCTATTAAATAGTTTTTTAGGACCCTCTTTAACAAGCGTCCCACATAAAAGGTCCTAAAAAGCCATTTTTGTTGTAGTGGATGATGAAGAAGATGATGAAGAAGAAAATGATGATGATATTATGAAAGATGATGCAGATGATGTTTATTCTGCAAATAGTGACAATGATGATGATGGCAGTGATGACGATGATCAAGGTTCTACATGCATAAAAGTTACTGAAGCGTCAAACAAAGAGAAGATAGATGAATATCTTCATGATGATGCTAATGAAGAACCTGAGAATGCTGAAGGTAAGGGGGAGCATGATGATACTAAGAATGTTGATGAAAGTGATGATCATGTTACAAGATTGATCCTACGTCTTGAACATGGTGTAGAGGAAGTTGAAATTCTGCACACTTACACTTTGGTTGAGATCGTAAAGATGACACATGTTGATGAAAATGAATTCAAGGTTGATTTTGAAGAAGAGCTGAATCAGTTTGATATTAATCAGCAGCCTGAATACCAGTATAAATATGTTGAAGATGCTGATAACTATGACAGAGTTGAAGTGGAAGACTGTAGTGACAAAGAACAGTCTGAGAATGTGAATGTTGATACTTCTAACTTTCCGACGCTTGCTGCATTCTTTAGTCAAGCTAATGAAGATGAGTTGCGAAGAAAGGTTGCGGAAAGTGTAAAGAACAAGAGTTTCCATGAAATGTCAAAGGATGAACAGCGCAAAGAACGTAAGAAATGGTTCAGAAAAGATACTGAAAGAAAGTTTAAAAGACCGCTGAAGTACTACAAGAGAGACAGAGAAGTTTCTTTGGGAGATATAATCAGTTGGGGGTATTTGCCGCAAGTGAATGCGTATGCTATCAGAAGAGAGTTTGGAGTTCAGTATTTCGCGTATATTCAAGACATAATGTCCATGCCTTGGTGGGACGTAGAAGAACTACCCAAAGTCAGAACATTATCGTATCCTGTCAGAACTCATGATATACCTACTTGGGGTTTAATGAAGTTTGAAGCGTTCAAAGAATTCAAACACTGGAAGCCGCACTATCCAAAGAAAGTGAAGAAGATAGATCCAGTAACCAACATTGAAGAAACTATTCTTCAAATTAAGAAGCCAAGAGTGATAAAGAATATTCCACTGCCAAAGATGGAGCAAGATTTTCACAAAGGGTTCTTATGTTGGGTATACAACTGCATGTCAACTGAAGCAGTGATCACATACAAAGTGGAGAATGAAGTCAGATACATTCATTTGTATGATCCGATGTGGATTGTGAACTGCTCTGCAAAAGATATCGAGTGTTTGTTTGTAAACAAGATTGGTTACAAAGCTGAAGATAAAGACCAAGCATTGCAGTTTAAGAAAGTTGCAACAATATGTTTTCATAAAGGAATCAATTCTGAAAATGCATGGTCGTCTAAGTGGAGGAAGATTGAAAAAGAGGAGGCTCTGAAAGCTGAAAAAGAGAGAAAGGAATGTGAAGAACTTCGAGGTAAATGGATGAAGATGCAAGCTGAAGAAAAACTGAAAGCTGCTAAAGAGAATCAAAAACTGAAGAGTTTGTTGAAGAGGAAGCCGAAACAGAGAGAGGAAAGTTCAAGTCTCTGTGAAAGGAAGTTTTGAAGACAGGCTGACTGAAGACTCCGGCAATATCCAAGGGAGAGTTTGTTGGTGCACAATGTCTATCGCCTACGTCATCAGTCTAGGTCGTGTCAGTGGAATGTAATAGGAGTTAAAGTGTAAAAGTTTAAGGTTATATGATGTAATGTACAATTCGCACGAAATGGATTTTGCCATTTCGTGCGAAATGGTCATGCCTTTTCATGCGAACTGAGAAACCTATATATAGGTGGGTTGTGTTTTCCTTTGGTAACACTCTGGTGAAATCTGACATGAAGTGCTACCGGATTCTCTGCATGTATTAACGTCTAATATCAATGGAAAACCTGTTTTAAGTGTATTTCTCTGCTTCTACTCACTTTCTAACACCGATTCAAGGTGCTAGATTGTTTCCGCCTCTCTAGTGACCTATATTTGACTCAGACAGACTCATTTTGATCGAATCTCGATCCTACACCCTCTATGGTCTACGCGGTCCGCGACAGAAGTGCCAGCGACAGAAGAATAGGACAGCTGCATGTTGCAGCATGTCCACCACCATTGCATGCTAGTTTTACGATACCAGGGTTTGTGCATCTGGTTTTACTACCCTAGGGACACTTGTAAACATCTGAATTACCTCTAGGAGCATGTGGATTGATCTTGGAAGCCTTAAAATTCCTATATAACGAGCTTGTCTTGAGTTCTTCATTTACACATTTGAAATTTTACTTCAAAGCTCACTCTCTGAAGCCTCCTGGAGCTAAATGAAGCTTTCTCAAGTTCTAAATTCGTGCTAAGGACTCTAGTAAGTGTTCTTAGCTTCCTTAGTTTAAGTTTTATTAGCTTAATGACCGAAAGTCAAAGTTAGCGTAATTAAGCTTTGACTTAGTGATTAATCATAAACGGTCCAGCCATTATTTGAATTGAAAGTGGCTATGTGTTGGTAATTATGTAGGTGTTAAACCCTTAAAAGGGCACCTTCAAATTATCACGTTATCTCAGTCAATTGTCAGGTCAAACTTATTAATAAAAAGTCAAACGAGTCAGTTTTTGCAAACTAATTCATAACTGATAATGCTGAAATTATGGATCATGTTTTAACACTTAAATAACTTGGTAAATAATATAAGAACATGTCTAGGCATGTTCAACCCGACAATTCTGTGTTTAGGCTCGGTTCGTAACCGAAAGTCGCAAAAGTAGACTTTTGCTTTGACTTTCAGTTCTAACCCGATTTAGCTTAGTTTAGTTATGCCTTAGGGTTCCTTTAGGACCATATTACATGTTACTATAACCCTCTAAGATTATACTATATGGTTCCTTTGAAATCTGAATCATTTGCATGTTTTCGTTAAATGCTTAAAAGTTGACCATTAAGCCCTTTTGATATAAAAACGAGATTTTTGAAAATGTGAGAGGACAAAAACCTTTATTACTGATTTATAAGCATGTCCTAAAAATTTGACATCAGTTCATGGTCTAAAATAGAAGTTATGCGCGGTATCGTAAAATGAAAGCTTTTTATTAATTAAATGGCATTTTTAGTATAAATCATATTTAAACCCAAAGTTTGGCACCAAACTTTCTACCCACTAATATAATATAATATTTAGGGATTTTTGAAGATTTTTGTCAAATTTTATACTGATTATATTATAGAGTTCTAGTGTAAATTCGGTATTGACAAAATTGCCCTTTTCTTCGATAAAATGAGTTTTACATAACATTTTGATAACAAACCTTTTCCTACTGATTTGATATATTAAATAAAATATTTTAAACAGTTGAGACTGATCAAAATCTTAGATTTCCTTAAATAACCCGAAAATCGTCAAATACTGACTTTTACGCTTATTAAGCGCATAGTATGGTTTAAAACTATATTTAACAACTAAGACTTATTACCTACTGATATTATAAGCAAATTTCTATACTTTAACAGTAAGTAAAAGTTTTGAACTCAGATTTCCAAATTTGACCCTTATAGCCTATGTGAAATGACCAAAATGCCCCTTCGGCGCATAGTTTGGCCATAAATGATAAATTTCACATATATATGGTATCTTACTGATGTATCTTATTATTTTTACTGATTATTTTAGACCAGAACCTCATATTATTTAACCCCTTTTATAAACTTTAAAATGACCAAAATACCCTTACGGGGCTTAAATTGATTTTAAATTCGTTTTGGGCATAATGGAAGGTATCCTACTGAGATCATAACATATTTAAAGCATATTAACTTATGGAACATGTACATGACTCATTTGGTTACCTGTTATGCATATTCGCGTTCGGTATGCTTTATGTAACAAGTTTGCATAAATTAACCGAAACGGGTCAAACCTTATCATTTTTACTTCAAAATCCAGAATGTATTTAGTTTACCCATTTTATACAAGTCTTCATACTTGTCAGGTCTAAATCACATTCTAATCCGGTCTTCGCTTAATCTTGCGTTTTGAACCGTAAACCTTTCATCAAAACTAACCGGTCTAAGTTAAAACTTAAATAAGACCCGTTTGGAATCTAATAGGTTATTAAAAACCTTCATTCCAGATTAGGAGCCCAGTAAAAGCTACTTGTGCTTGCTGATTGATATACGGCTTGTGACAACCCGTAATTTCTGGAATCCTTTCGTTGTTTTGACTCTTAGTCTCACCTTGTACGTTACTCGGATGTTAGTTATATTATTGGCTCATTTGTATTTATATGAATGTAATTGCGCAAGTCGTGAAAGAGTAAATTATATGTACTATGTTAGTTTGGGCCACACAAACTTCCGAATCGCACACTCGACTCCCCAACCCACAATCAAACATCTTGTGCCATTGTACTCGGCCCGAACGCATATCCCATAAGCAAACCCAACCGGCCCAAAACCCAATCCTCATGCTATGCGCATACAAGAGGGTACATATTTGTATAATTGTGATCTTTGGAAAACCCTAAACTCTCTTCCGAGCACACACTTCGATGGCAGCCCCTTGTGTTCGACAAGCCTCCTTCTCAGTTTCCTTTTTCCTCATTCCCGCATACTCTCTACGATTCTCGGTTAGTATTTATTTACTTGTCTTGATTGCTATCCCTTGTTCTTGGTTATACATGGTTATGTGGTTTAATATTGGTGTTAGAGTTATGTAAGATACTTGATTTTGATCCGGTAATTAGGTACATGATAATGTTTGATGAACTGATGATTTATTGAAAATAGAGTCGGTATTGTGATCTTGTTAACGATGTGTTAGTCACTTACTATGAGGAATACATGATCATAATCTAGAAACTGTTTTGATGTTCTGACGATGATTTCGAATTGTATGATGATAAACCCTAGTAGAATAATTATGTTAGTCGGATCTAATTGAAGGATGATGATAGTGTTGGTGATTATGATTGTATGATTAGGTTCATAATCTTTTAATTGTGTAACTGTCTTGATCGAATTGTGGTGAAGGTTTGTTGATAATTAGCGATAAATGTGGTGTAATTGTGAATTGATTGCCTGTAATCATGGAATTTAATTGTTAACAAAATGATAGTGTAACCGAATGTTGATAGGGCGACGAAGGAATCTTTCCCCACGAATAATTGAGTTCGACGAAGAATAGTCCTTCGTCGACTATTCCCCGACGAACCATGGGATTCTTCGTTGCCATGCCCCTTGACGAAATATATGAATCTTCGTCACCTCTCATTTCGACGAAGTATGTCCTTCGTCGTCTATGAGACTTCGCTGTAGGAGTGTAGATGGGAAGTTGTAGTGATTACGTAATTGATTTGGACTTGGAGTTATGGTGGCACATTCACTCAATGAGTTTTGAACTGATATCACGCATACGTGTTTGGGCTTTATATGTTAACTGGGTTGCATAAGTGATAAAACACACCTAACTTCACATGGGCCGCACACTGTCTCGGGGTTTGGGCAGTCGCACAATCAGTGTGGGCTGGGCTCCGATGGGCCACACACACACATATCCTTCTTAGATGGCATGATAAATTGGGTCGCACAAGTCGTAGGTGGGTCATTAACCTAATTGTTGCACATATTCTGGTATCAAAGAATTAAATGTTATGTGGCTTGTACATATGAAATCATGATATGAATCTGCTAGTGAACTGAATACATGCTAAGAGACTACTTGATGATAGTAGGCTGACATGTTAATCGTTATGACTTGAACTGTATGTGTGTCACTTTTATATTAGAGTGTGTAGTATGTGATTAAGGAATACGTGAATTAATCGTACGTGAAATATGTAGCATTTGTAGCATATGTGCTCATGAAACTGATTACTATCGGTAACTATGTTAGGATATGCTTAATGAACTGTTAAAGAAAGAAACTAATCTTACCGAGCAAATCAAAGGTGAGTTCATTCCTCTTGAGCATGTGTCCCGGTGGTTGGGACAGTCATTGGGTATCCTTCAGAGGGATAGGTTTTGGGTAAATCAATTGGGTGAATACGTCTTGTGGGTAAAATCTAGAATGTTGGATAATACACTCATCCTATCACCTTTAAGTCATATCTTGTTTGTTACCTGAGAGGTAATGGGGTATTAGTTGGTAGCGCTGTCTAGGTTTGGCACCCTCACCTCGTACCTGAGAGGACGGCTGTGAACTAATGACCCAGTCATGCCCAATGCTTTGATATGAACATTTGGGAAAGGGCAAAATAAAGCTGGAGCCGTCTTGTATTCGAGGTATTATCAACATTGTAATCAACGAACTGAACTAAACACTTGGTAACTAACGTTTTCGTAAAACTATGAACTCCCCAGTGTTGTCTGATACACTTGTGTGCATGCTCGCAGGTTATAGATTATGTGGATCGTGGAACTTGCTGTCTGGGATGTTGGAGTGGTCATGGGTCGTAATGCATGGGATTACGAGACAAGTCTAATGGTTTTCGTACATACGGTTTATGTAACACTTAACAAATGATTTATGCTTCTGCTGAATACGATGTGTTATACTTTATGTAATGTAATACTTTACCTTAATAAATGAAAGTTTTATTTAAATCATGTATGAGTTCAATATGATTGGTGGCTAGATCCTGGTACGTCACCCACCTCGCGGGGGTTCCCGCATGTTGTGTTTTGGGGGTGTGACAGTTTGGTATCAGAGCCACTGGTTATAGTGAACTTGGTTTTAAAAATGTTTTTTATAAAACCAGACTATAACCGAACAGTTCAGAATACGTGAATACGACCATGACACTCAGCACCAGATTGCAAGGTTCGTCTTTTTCACATGCTGCATACATTACATGACTAGTACACATTTGCTTATGATGTAGCGTACGAACACCCACTCGTCACTATAGCATGATTTCATGAATTGTTTGCTTATGATGCATTGATAGTATGTCATAGACTTTGGATTTCTTTGATCTTATCATTTTGACAATCTCCGTCTGACATCTGAGCTTGAGGAACCATTTGACATGAGTTAGGAGGAACTGAGATGAGCATGCAAATCACAATATTATTGTGGGTGCACACATAATAATAATGTGGGCTGCATGTGAGTCCCAGTGAGACTTAACAAGTGAAAAAGGGGTTCTGATCTGTAATTCGACCAATGAGGAACATAACAAATCTATAGGAGTCATAGCTGTGATTGTCTCCTACTCGAACGTGATCCTTTCACTCCTCTCTGAATCCTTACGAATCTTAATGCTATCGGATATTACGTGAACACTCATCTGAACGCCTAGCGAACTGTGTAGAATGTTAGGTGCTTGTATGAACGTCCCTGGGTTGGATGTCGCGGCGTCAAATGATTAGTCTATACCTTCCTCACTCCTCTTCGTTTGTTGGAACTCAATTTTTTGACGCCTTAGATCCCGAAGTGCAATCACTTCTGCAACACTCTAGCAACATACCGTGTATTACTCAATCAACATGCAAGATCGATGGACAAGAGGATGAGCGTAGTACCTTACTGGCCTCAGAATCAGGGCGACCCTGATTACCGACAACGAACACCAGCAAATCGACTTCAGTCGAATCCTTAACTTAGTCAGCGACTTATGGGAGTCAACTCTTACGAATTACTCGGGACATAACGATAACCATTGACTATGGTGTGGAATGTGTAACTGCCAGCACAGTGAGGACGTGACACGGAATGCGAAAAAATGGACCCTGTTGTAGAAAGGTCGCATGACTCCGTTACAAGCAAAGACATTAGAGATAATAGTCATGGTGACATCAAGGTACTCGTGAATCATAGCTTACAATGTGGAAATGAAAGTGCCTACAACATGGATTGGCCGTTGTTAAATCAAGACGACAACAAAACAAGGGAACGGCGGCAGTACTGGAAATCCTGGTAACGAAAACAACAACACTGGAGATGATGCTCGTGGAAGGGCATTTGGGAGTGGCGTGGGCGACACTAGGATTATAGCAACACGGTGGTTTGCACGTCCTTAGTAATTAATCGCTTCGTCCCTGTTCTGTTCAACCCTGATGCTTCTTGAAACCAAACCAGTTGTGGAATCGACTGATGGCAAGTCAATTGAAACCTCGGATGTCCGTTGGGATCTAAACACGACCTTGTGGGACAAGTGTTCGACATCGACCTTCTTTCTACTATCCTTGATGATTTCGATGCAGTAGTTAGTGTGGATTGGTTAACCAGATATCGCGCAGATATACCCGGTGAGGAGAAAATTCTATGTATCCCTCTCCCTAGTGGAGAATCGTCGTCCGACCTAAAGTGTCAAAGTGGCGTAAATGTTAGCATCATTTCAGCAATGAAGGCCTAGAAGTGTCTACGGAGGGATTACCCCGCTATGTCGGCAACCGTTACTAATGTTAAGGCTAAGGGAAGAGGATTGAGGATCCACCAATTGTTCGTGATTCCTCTCAGTGTGCTACTCAAGGAATTTCAGGTTTACTTCCACATCTAATTAGGTGAAATTTCAATTTGATCTCATGCTAGAGGCAGCCTTGATTTCTCGTACTCCTTACCGTCTTGCACCATTCGAGGATTGACTAACGAACGAGCTATCAACAGATGGAAGTCCAAAGGGAGAATGTTCCTAAAACGGCATATCGAACGCAATGCTGCCATTGCGACCTTGTATTCCATGACCTTTGGGTTAATTAGCACACCAGCAGCCTTAGGGATCACGTGAGTAGTATGTGTAAACCTCATCTCACCAGATTTGTCAAACCGTGTTTATCTATGACGTTTTGAATCACCTCCAGGAGAAAGGAACACTATTAACGACACTTGTATCTCATCTTAGAGCTCCTAGGGTAGGAGCCACTCCACGCGAACTCTTGCCAAATGTAACTTCTGAATTCGAGAGGTACATTTTTGGTCGTGTAATCAACAAAGTGGGAATACACGTGGATCTCGCTAAGACCCATTTTGTTAGAAATTGATCGACACCAAAGATTCCTTCGGGGATACAGTAATTCCTTGGTTTCGTTAGATACTATCGCAGATTCATCGCGGGATTTTTGAAGATTGCGCAGCTTTAACCTCATTAGCACAGCGGGGTGCTTTGTATTCATGGGAGACAAAACAGGAGAACGTCTTTCAGCTTCTGAAATTCAACTCTACAATGCATTGGGCATTGTCTTTACCCGAGGGTACGGGTGATCTAGTGGGATACCATGGAGGTCTGAATCGGAGTCTCAGTTACACACCGATGCAATATGAGAGGGTGATTGCTTACGTGGTGGATTAATAAGAAGAATTGCATGACTCACAACCTGGGGTGGAAGCCATGGCCTTTGGATTTAGAATTTGGAGGTGTTCCTTGGACGGTACCAAGGGCGTTATATAGACCGATCACAAGGACCCTCAGCATATCTCGAACAACGAGAGTTAAACATACGACGGCATCGCTGGATGGGACTCTCGAACGACTACAACTATGGAACTTAAACGCTAATGAGCCTTGTAGCACACCCTCGACTCTAAACTACTTGATCAGATCTGTTCTACTCAAACCGAAGCATTGAAGGACGAGGACCTCCCAGCTGGATCCGTGCGGGGCATGGGAAAAACAATGTGTAGCTGAAAATCGAACGACATTCACTACTTCCTGGAGCGAACGTGGACCTCACTATACAACAACACTAGGGAACTTGCATTGAGCGAAGCACACTAGCCTTGATATTCTAGTTGTCTAGGTTTTGATGAGAGATATTAGGATCTATAAATCTCATATTGGTGATCGGGCGTGAAGGCCCACCTAGCAACGTATGTGAACGACGTTTGGCTTGTGCAAAAGTCATGGTGGAACAACAGAAACCTTTTGGTCTGCGTCAGCAACCAGAAACACCCATATGGAATCGAGAACACGCTGACATGGATTTTGTCACTGGTTTATTTAAAACCCGAAACAGAGACGATATCACCTGGGTGATCGTTGATTATCTCACGTAACCAGCACACTTTCTTGTAATCAAGAAAACTGGCGAGCCTTGACAGTTTGTGAATGTTCCCTGAGAGAGGCGGTTTTTAGGCACGAGGTGCGAACTCCTGCTACCTCTGATTTTGATCTATACCTGATTTATTGCTTATCACCGTAATACAAAGGGTCAAAGTTGTGACAACTGGCACAAACCAGTAATTTCCGTACACTTTAATTATTATTTAATGACTGCAATTATGTGCTTAAATGTCAGCATTGACTGATTACATGCTAAACAAGTGAATTCATGCACGTTGTATACTACAAAATATTGCTTTATGCATAAACCAGAGCGTTGCGTCAGAAATACTAGTAAACTCACCGGTAAGACACACTGTGTCAACAGAACTGCAGAAAGCAGTCAGACAATAAAATTGGAGCCTAGGTGTAGGTCCAACAACAAAAATACATTAAAACCCAAGAGTACATACAAGGGTTTAATATATATACTCTCTGGAAGCAAAAATAAGCACTAAAAAGCACCCGAAATGCACTTTAAGTGCAAAATTTTAGTAAATTCAGCTCTAAACAGCTTTTAGACATATAAATATCATGCAGAAATTTCGTTTTAACATCCAGAATATTTCCCTAAGTGTCAGGAATCGAAAGTATTACAAAAAGATACTTAATAGACACTAAACGGTGTAATTTAGCACTTTAACGAACCGGTGTCTAACCGAACAACCGAATATTACCCGGAACACCAAAATAATGCTAGAAGCATTGTTTTTATTTTTCTAAGCTAGTTAGGGTCCCTGAACACCCTAACACACTATATATTACTTAACACACTTAACACTAATTCTAACATGTAACATGTAACTAGATTATGTAACAACTTCCATCACCATCCAACCAATACACCCCCCCCCCCAACCTACGGTTCATCAAGGGGACCCCACCCCTTGATTTTCTTTGATTATTTAAATGAGTATGTTGGTTATCTAGTGAACACTTTGCATGTTGGGTAAAGCTTGAACTTGGTCTATAAGAATACATGAGAGTTAACCCATCTCTCACTTCAACACCCACTAAACACCAACATCCTCTCTTCCTCCATAACCACCTCACGGCCGCCACCCTTCCACCACATCACCACCACCTTCAATCCAAGCTCATCCATTCCAAGTCCACTTAAAGGTGTAAGAAGGTGATTCACGAGGCTCGGTGTGTTCGGAAGTTGAAGGACCTTCATCGATTTCTTTTATCCACCACATTTATAACTTGTTTCTTCCCTAGCCTTGAGCTAGTAGTAAGTGTTTCTAATCACCATCTTGATCTTGTTTATGATGGTTAATAGGTGATTTAATGGTTAAAAATTTTGAACACTAAAGAACATAACATAAAGTCTTGAACATAAGTGATTAATGGTGGATAAAGAGTAGATATGTGTGTAAATCATGTGAATCTTGTCTAGTTGTGATTATTTGATGTTGTTTGTTAGTAGAAGTGGGATGGATCATCATATAACCATACTAGATTATGTTCAAGAACATGAACTAGTAGTAAGTTAGTGTTATATTATAAAAGATGATGAACCCTTCCACTCATGAAACTTGAACTTGAGTAAATGAAAATTTTCTTGTAAAATAAGGTTCTAAACTAGTAGATCTAAAGATATACAAATGGTTTTTCGGAAGAACCAAGTGAAAGATGCAAGTCTTGTTAAAACCCGGATATTTTATGAACTAGAGGTATTTTTGGCAAATAAACAAATGTGTAAACACTAGTGTAACAAGAAAATTTAACAAAGAAATGTTTTGTAAATCTTGACTAGAAGTTGTGAAACTTCATGTTCTTTAAAAATAAAGTTTTTAAGAAACTAATTTTATTTTTAAAGATAACAAGACCTACTAAATCCGCTAGTGATTTACTACATATTTT
Organism: Helianthus tuberosus; assembly: GCA_030545235.1. NCBI lineage: Eukaryota > Viridiplantae > Streptophyta > Magnoliopsida > Asterales > Asteraceae > Helianthus > Helianthus tuberosus. The sequence continues at coordinate 121,545 of JARYGA010046149.1, forward strand.
TACAAACCTTCAAGTTCATAAGTTTGTGGTTTATGCTTGTTTTGACAAGTTTGGTAAATAAAAATTGTGTTGTTAATGTTGTTGATGATTTAAAAGAAAATAAACACATGTTTTGAAAACATGGGAAACCTCCATTTTTAGGGGAAACTCTATCAAAATTTCTATAAATTTTGACACTTAGAAAATATAAGTTTTTGAGAAACTTATTCCCTAAAAATGTATTTAAAAATAATTACCAAGGTTTCCCTAATTTTTGGTGATAAGAAATGATGATTTCTTCAAGATTAAAATTTATGTTAAGTATGTATATTTTTGAGAGAAAAATATATATTATTTGATCACCAACTTTTGTGCTAAGTGTATATAGTATGTGTTATACGTGCTAGTGTATTAAGACTTAAAAATACACTAAATACTTATGAGAAGTATAAGCACAAAAAAACACATACAACATACAAGATACATAATTCGGGTGCAAAGTGCAAAACACGAGAGGCTTATATTAATTTTTGAGAAAATAATATAAGTAAGATACTTAGTTAAAAATATAAAATATTTTTAACACAACAATACAAATACAAAAGAGAGTGACTGTACTTGTGCGACACAAGTCTAGTGACTAACGTTAAGAAAACGTGTATAGGTCACGACGTTAATTAAGCAAATCCGGTGAAGTTTACGATGCAAGGAACACAAAGTTGTGAGTTCATGCTCCCCCTTTTCTTTTAACTGTTTTCAGTTTTATAACTTCGGGGGTGAAATACATGTTACAATTTTTACAATGTTTACAAATGGTATGATAATAAGAAACACACTTGGTAAGGACGAGAACCAAGTAGGATGTGTTATGAGAAATGATACGAGAAATCGTGTCACGAATAGGGTACATAAGCATCATTAATCAACAATATATCTAGACCGTAGAACAAAAGGTTAGATCTAACGGGTGCCGGGCAGCCACACTCTCGGTGAAGGCGAGTATCGAGTAGTGCTTTTGTGTCTCAGAATATGCCAACTAGAAAAATGCCTAAGGTTTGGTGACTTCCTATGTCGTGTCACATGTTAATGGCCTTGCAACCCATTAACAATCCTGATACTTACAGGAAATCTTTATTTACATAAGATTCATACCATACTAAAACTTGATTTATACTTGTAGTACGTGGGGTACTCAAGAAAACTTGATTTATACTTGAGTATGTGGGGTACTCAAGAAAACTTGAATTATACATGAGTACGTGGTGTACACATGAATACTTGATTTATATATGAAAACTTGATTTATACATGACACAAACTATGTTTTCATACAAAGTATACAAACGTGAAATACAAAAACTGCATGAATTCACACCAACATTATGTTGACGTTTTTTTTCCAAAACTCACATGTATTTCAGGTAACTAGGATGGATGTGCGCGCGGTCTTGCTTATGCTCTTGGATGTCGCTTATGTTTATCTTTAAATAAAGTTGTAAACTTTTTAAGACAATGTTTTATGCTACTTAGTGATGTAAACGCTAAACTTATGTTTTCAAATTATGGTATTTGATGTTATTTTTACGAGCATGTAGCATGTTTACCTTTCGTATGCAATGAGAACCTTTAATGATCACACCTCGTGCTTCCACCGCAGAAAGGGGTGTGACAAATTGGTATCAGAGCTGCGATTGTAGTGAACCAGGATTCCTTCTCGAGTCTAGTCTACAATCTCTAGGATCCTTTCACGAAAACAATTTTTCAAAGAGTTTTCATTGCATAAAACGTCCCGCGACATCCACTACCTGAAACTGTCTACATGAGTCTAGAAAAGACACTACGAGACTTAGAGTGCAGTTGAGTAGCACTTGTCGTTGACTAGAAACTACCTGCAATTATGTGTGATAATTAGCATATACTAGAGGTAGAATGTCACAAGTATACGTGACTTTATCTGAAAGCGATGGCCCATCTAAAAGAAGAAATACGAGGATGAAACAAACTGTGCGGACCGTGCAAGGAGTTACGTAATTATGGATGCATACATAATTATGGAATTTAGTGCACAGAAACCACAGCAAGTCTTGTCACGTGTAGATTCCCTCAGTGCAAGCCTACTAAGTACTCTGCTAGAGTAATAGTTGTTTGATGTCACTTATGTGGTATATACCTGTGAATATATATACTACTACTGTCTAGTATGACGATATCAAACAAATGTTTAACCCTGTTGTGTTATGTTCTGTCAGAACATGGCACCCAGGAAAGCTGTGAATGCTCGCAATGATGATCAACCTCCTCCTCCCCCACTGCCAAGAACGGCTGAAGAGCTGAATGCTCTACTGGAAGAAAGGATCTCCGCTGCTATCGCCCAGTACGAGGCAAACCGTACTCAAGATAGTGGAGGACCAAGCAACACTAGGCGTAATGGGAATGGGGATTCGTCTGGAGGCAATGCAGCTCAAGGCTGCACTTTCAAGCAGTTCCTCGACTGCAAGCCGATGAACTATGACGGAACAGGAGGTGCAGTAGCATTTGTACGCTGGACGGAGAAGGCTGAAGCTACTATCCGCATGAGCAAATGTACCGCGGATCAACAAGTCACTTTTGCTACTCAGTTGTTTGTCGATGAAGCTCTGACTTGGTGGAACTTGCAAGCCCAAACTTTGGGCGATGATGCCGCTTATGGCCTAACCTGGGAGGAACTGAAGGAAAGAATGAGAGAGAAGTATTGCTCTCGTGCTGAACTCCAAAGACTGGAAACGGAGTTCTGGCACTTGACCATGGAAGGTGCTGACATTAATGGGTATACTCGAAGGTTCCACGATCTGTCTAGGGTGCTTCCCTACATGGTGACTCCTGAATTCAAGCGTGTTGAACGCTACATTTGGGGACTGGCCCCAGAGTTTCGCGGCATGGTAACTTCAGCCAAACCACAAACAATCACCGAGGCTGTAACTCTGGCTGTCAGCCTTACTGAAGATTGTGTTCGCATGAAGAAGTTATCGTTGAATCCAACAGAGAAGACCGAGACACATGCTGAGTCGTCCGGTGACAAGAAAAGGAAACATGCAAACCTGAACCAAGCAACTCGCAACAACAAAGGTTTCAGCAAGAAGCGCGACACTAACTCGCCTCAGGAGACGAAAACCCTTGCAACCAAAGGATACCAAGGCGCCATGCATAAATGCCAAAAATGTAAGTATCATCATGAAGGAGCTTGTCACATCCCAAGGTGCGAAAAATGTGGTAGATTGGGTCATCAAACAGAAGACTGTTGGGGAAAAGGAAAGAACCGGAATGGAAATGGTGCTGGTAACAAGAATGGTAACGGGAAAGGGCGGAATAAAGGATGCTTCAGATATGGAAGCAATGATCATTTCATGAAGGACTGCCCAGAGGGAAACAATGCTCAGGCTCGAGCATTTGTGATTGGAGCAAAGAACGCACGCGAGGACCCTAATGTGGTCACCGGTACGTTCCTCATTGACAATCACTTTGCATCCATATTATTTGACACTGGCGCCGATTATAGCTTCATGTCTGTGGAATTTAAACGCATGCTTGGAATAGAATCTAGTAGATCAGAAATTCCTTATTCCATAGAACTAGCCAATGGTAAACTTGTTGAATCGGGCGAAGTCATTAGAGGCTGCTTATTAGAACTTGGTGAACGAAATTTCAGCATCGACCTCTTACCTATTCAACTGGGTAACTTCGATGTAGTAGTCGGAATGGACTGGTTGTCCAAGAACAGAGCTGAAGTTATTTGTCACGAGAAAATCATTCGCATTCCGTTGACGAATGATGAAACTCTCATCGTGTATGGAGAAAAGCGAGACGCGCCTCTTCGAATCATCAGTTGTATGAAGGCACAAAAGTGCTTTAGGAAAGGATGTGTTGCCTTCCTAGCACACGTTGTAGATAAGAAGGCTGCGGAGCCGAAACTTGAAGACATCCCTATGGTGAAGGAATTTCCTGATGTTTTTCCCGAAGATCTGCTAGGACTACCTCCGCAACGACAAGTCGAATTCCATATAGACTTGGTTCCAGGAGCCGCTCCTGAAGGCCAAGGCACCCTATCGACTTGCACCATCCGAAATGCAAGAATTATCTACACAACTCCAGGAGTTATTGGATAAAGGATTCATAAGGCCAAGCTTCTCGCCCTGGGGAGCTCCAGTATTGTTCGTAAAGAAGAAGGATGGAACACTGCGGATGTGTATCGATTACAGAGAACTGAACAAGCTCACGATCAAGAATCGGTATCCACTACCGAGGATTGATGACTTATTTGACCAGTTACAAGGATCAGGCTACTATTCCAAGATCGATCTTCGATCTGGATACCATCAGTTAAGAATCCAAGAAGAAAGCGTACCAAAGACTGCATTCAGAACACGCTATGGGCACTACGAATTTCTTGTGATGCCATTCGGGCTGACGAATGCACCAGCGGTATTTATGGATCTAATGAACCGCGTATGCAAACCATATCTCGATAAATTCGTGATTGTATTTATCGATGATATCCTGATTTACTCGCGAACGAAAGAAGAACATGAGCAACATCTTAGAACTATTCTGGAATTACTGAAGAAAGAGAAGCTTTATGCAAAATTCTCGAAATGCGAATTCTGGATTCGCGAAGTACAATTTCTTGGTCACGTTGTGAATAAGAAGGGCATTCATGTAGACCCGTCCAAGATAGAAGCAATAAAGAATTGGGAAACTCCCAAAACCCCAACTGAAGTTCGTCAATTTTTGGGCTTAGCGGGCTATTATCGGTGATTCATCGAGAATTTCTCAAAGATAGCTCAATCGCTAACCACCCTTACTAAAAAAGACAAGAAATACGACTGGGGTTACAAACAGGAAGAAGCCTTCCAGCTACGCAAAAACAAGCTATGCGATGCACCAATACTATCATTACCTGAAGGCATAGAAGACTTCGTGGTATACTGCGACGCCTCACGTCAAGGTTTGGGTTGCGTGCTCATGTGATGTGCGTTACGCGGTCTGCTTTTATGTTAAAAGGCTTTGATGTTATGTGAATCGTTTTATTCAAAAGCCTTGGTGTGTAAAAAGCTTGATTTAGATGTTTATAGATTACTTACAAGTTTTAAAATGGAATTGCTAACCAAACCACACATAATCGGCAAGTGCAACGGTCATAGTGTAGTGTAGATGGCAAGACCGGATATCAATCCGTGGACACTATATGCAGATTTTAGATACTGAACCTCTATCGAATATAAAGTTGAATTTTAATGTTTGATTTAAATAGATTTTTGATTTTTAGATAATAAATTGAAAACTTACAGAAAAGAAGACAGGAAAAGAAAAGTAAAACAAATAAATAAACAAACAGTGAAACAAATAAACAAAGTAAAGTATAACAATCACAGAAACAAAGTACAATCAAATACAGAAATAAAGTGTAACAAATATTTATGATAAACGGACTACCTGGGTTTTGAATCCCTAGAATCATGCAATGCTAACTTGACAATAATAATAGTTAAATATCTTTTTCCCTTGATTAACCCCCCGTTAGAGATGTATTAAACAAAAGATTAAGACGAAATGTGAAGTGCTAGAACGAACCGGCTCGAGCTATCGATACCAAATCCTACGAGAATCCAACCTTTGGAACCTCAGAGACTAAGTTGTGAGAAGATCTTTTAAACCCGCAAAGCGAACAAATCTTTGAAAATTAAAATCCTAGGAAACCTTAACCACGATGTAATAAACAAGCCCGAGTTATCGGTTACCCAATTTACCCACCAATGATTAGCTAATAACCTAGCTCACCCTAATATCTTTCGAGTCATAAGGTGAGGATGCAAGTTTTAGTATATTGATTTGAATTATTATTAGACTTGGTCAATTTCTCAACACAATATTTAACCCGAAAATCAAAAGATAAACGAATCAAATTAAATTCTAAGTTTAAAGGGAATTTATTCATGTTTAAACCTCTGAATTTATCAACAAATAATTTAATCAAAATACACCAACATGCAATACCAAGATTAATTACAAGAATAAGTTCTATAAATCACATCAAATAACTGAAATTACGTCAAATATGCATTACAATCATCTAGTTCATCATAACCCCGGTAGTTTATAAGTTTAAGCACACATATTATACAATAATACAACTACACAAATGTTTACAACTACTGAAAACATAGTAACAACTTGGAAAAACGAATGATTACCAAAACCGGGTCGCTTTAGAAGTCGAAACGGAAGCTTCCAAGATTCCCGAGAGCTTCAAGGGACTTCAAGATCGCTCCTAGGCGCCTAAAGATGACTTATATCAGTCTTAGAGGTGAGATTTCGAGTGTGAGAGGTGTGTTTTTCGAGTGAGAAGTGAAGGCCTTTTATAGGCTCAAAAATTAGGTCAGATGACTAGCTTACGGACCGTAACAATGTAAGCCTTGAGGTCCGTAAGCTTCACCTACTGCGCCCCACTATCTTAAAGTGCTTACGGACCGTAACATTATGAGCCTTGAGGTCCGTAAGCTTCACCAACTACATTCCACTATCTCAACATCCTTACGGACCGTAACAATGTGAACCTTACGGTCCGTAAGGCTTTTCCAAAGGCAATTTCTTCGTTTTCCATGACACGTTTCCCCATGTATTGTTTCCTTCTTTGATCCTTTACCGTTTTCTCGCATAATCCACAGATATTTCTTCGATTCCTGCAGATTCATGATTTTATCGATTCAGTATCAAATATAAAGGAGAAACGCACACAATTGTTCTGAAATATGGGTAATTTGATGCATATGATGTGTATAATTCTAAACACATCAAATATCCTCACACTTAACCTTTTGCTTGTCCCTAAGCAAAATCCTAAACAACATGTCCAACATAAACAATTTACAAAAACGCATATCTCGAACAAATTAAAATGCTAACTAAAAAATCATTAAATACCGAGGTTTCCCAAGACTTACAACGTTCAAAAGGTTGATAATTCAAGAGAATGAAACGAGAAACCGAGACTACCTAGTCAAACTTTTCTTACCTTCGAGTAATTTATTATGCAATATCAACATCCTCACGAAATTCACTCTTTCTCGGTTAATATATATGTGTAATTTCAAGTGAACTCTCAAGAACCAAACTGTGAAACATGACTTTTATAAGCTTGTACGTCAATCGAATCTCCACCTAATTGTTAGAAATTTATACAATTTAAGAGGCCTAAATTTGGGTAGGTAAGGGTAAAAGGTAGGTTGTTTATTCAGAAGAAAGTGGCTAACAGGGAATTTTACCATAAACCGGAAAACACGAAATAAGAATTAACAACAATTTGGTCATTTGACCATAACTTTATTCTATATTTTTTTTACTGTATAATAATATCACTATATCATACGTTCCGGTTTAATTTGGGTAACAACAGAAGGTTTTAGGTTTAAAGTGGTGTCTAAAGGAAAAATGGTGAATTTTTACAGATGAGGTGATCCTAATGCCTCTATTTGTATCAATGTCTAAACCAAAGGTTTCGAAATGTATCAAAACGTACAAATTCTAAAGTAATGCAACACTTTGATAATCACACATGAAACGAAAGTAGTGTTTATATAATAAACACTTGTAGGCTCAAATCTTACCATCATGTGGGAATATA